>JARPMJ010006539.1:17500-42500 GCA_033366665.1 Phoxinus dragarum
GCTGGGCGCCCGTACAGTTCAGATCACAGGCCGTGATAACCTGACTCGTGATTTATGGACAGCGTGGCTCTCTGCAATCACCTAATGAGGTGAACTGGATTGTTTACATGTTTATTAAATACCCAGAACCAGCTGCGACCGGTTCAGGCGGAGAGCGTTTGTCATCAGAGCTGTCAGTCCTTCAGACGGGGAGTTTACCTGCAATGTGCCTTACAAGTGTTTGCTTTGAGTCTACAAGTCAGCGTCCTGCAGAGAAAAATGCATTTCTGCGAGATATTATTACTGGAGATCAAGGAAGGCGTCCGTTCTCTTCTATCTGAGTCTAATACGACAGTAGCGGCGAACTGAAGCGAACGCTAACTATTACTAATGCGTTTACACTGACTTTAGAAGAAAACAGCTTAAGGCATTCATGGTTATATTTAGCTTTCTCTACCTTTCTTTAAAGTCCCCCTGTGGTGTAGATCCAGCTTTTAATGTAGTTTATGTGTGTATGTGGAGTTATTAATCTGCTTTAACACACACCATGTGTAAGTTCATAAGTGGACAGCATTGCTGAGTATTTTCTGCTTAAAACTGCAGTGAACCAAAGACAGTCTCAAAAACACGGTTTGAAATCGCTGGTGTTTCTGACGTCACACACTACCTTGACCAATCAGATCAACGTGTGATCGTCCACCAGTGGATCTCTGAGGGAGTGAGTGAGTGCGTGGAGGCGGGGCTCATTTGCATATTCATAGAGCCGCGCATACTAAATGAGGCAAGAGTGAAGAGTTACATTCAAGATATTTTAAGACGTGAAGAGATTTTTCAAGGAAATACGTTTAAATATGTAATTTTGGTGATCAAACGTGAGTTTCAAGGGATCAAATGATGGACTACAGGGGGACTTTTTTAAAATTGCGGAATTAACATGTAATTATACTTCATTACTCATGAGGGAAAATGTGTTTAAAGAGGGGGCAAGTTTCAATCGATCCTGTGTTTGTGCAGCTAATAATCAGTATAGACTACGGTAGTGTGCGGTAATGCTAATGATTATAGAGGGAGGGATTCACACGCGAACTGTAATTCACATCATCAAAATTGTCATGGAAGTGAAATATTAAGTGGATTGTGAAAGGCAAAGAAAACAAGTGTGCTCTTCTTATTGGAGTGAATGAAATCAATCCTGTCTTTCTCAGGCGGATCTCTCATGCTAATGTACTTTAGTGACCGCGGCTGAAGCGTTGCACAGCTCTCGGTCCTCCAGCGCAAACACACTCGCAGGACGGGGACTTTCTGCGTAACGGCTTTTCCAGAAGCTCTGTGGAAATGAGATCTAGTAATCCCTGCTATCCGTGCCTTAAAAGCCCAGAGAGGGAGTAACTGCGTTTACACACGGCTTACACACGCTTTACATGCGGTTTACACACGGTTTACACGCGGTTTACACGCGGTTTACACGCGGTTTACACACGGTTTACACACAATTTACACACGGTTTACACGCGGTTTACACACGGTTTACACACAATTTACACACGGTTTACACGCGGTTTACACACGGTTTACACACAATTTACACACGGCTTACACGCGGTTTACACACGGTTTACATGCGGTTTACATGCGGTTTACACACGGTTTACACACGGGTTACATGCGGTTTACACGCGGTTTACACACGGTTTACACACGGTTTACATGCGGTTTACACGCGGTTCACACACGGTTTACACACGGTTTACACACAATTTACACACGGCTTACACGCGGTTTACACACGGTTTACACACGGTTTAAACGCTGTTTACACACAATTAACACACGGCTTACACGCGGTTTACACATGGTTTACATGCGGTTTACATGCGGTTTACACATGGGTTACACGCGGTTTACACACGGGTTACAAGCGGTTTACACACGGTTTACATGCGGTTTACACATGGTTTACATGCGGTTTAAACACGGTTTACACACGGTTTACATGCGGTTTACACGCAGCTTACACGCGGTTTACACACGGTTTACACACGGCTTACACACGGTTTACACGCGGTTTACACGCAGCTTACACGCGGTTTACACACAATTTACACACGGCTTACACGCGGTTTACACGCGGTTTGCACACGGTTTACATGCGGTTTACACGCAGCTTACACGCAGTTTACACACGGTTTACACACGGCTTACACGCAGTTTACACGCAGTTTACACACAATTTACACACGGCTTACACGCGGTTTACACGCGGTTTACACGCAGCTTACACGCGGTTGACACACGGTTTACACACAATTTACACACGGTTTACATGCGGTTTACACGCAGCTTACACGCGGTTTACACACGGTTTACACACAATTTGCACACGGCTTACACACGGCTTACACGTGGTTTACACACAATTTACACACGGCTTACACGCGGTTTACACACGGTTTACAAAAAATTTACACACGGCTTACACGCGGTTTACACACGGTTTACATGCGGTTTACATGCGGTTTACACACGGTTTACACACGGGTTACACGCGGTTTACACACGGGTTACATGCGGTTTACATGCGGTTTACACACGGTTTACACACGGGTTACACACGGTTTACATGCGGTTTAAACACGGGTTACACACGGTTTAAACGCAGCTTACACGCGGTTTACACACGGTTTACACACAATTTACACACGGCTTACACGCGGATTACATGCTGTTTACACGCGGATTACATGCGGTTTACACGCAGCTTACAAGCGGTTTACACACGGTTTACACACAATTTACACACGGTTTACATGCGGTTTACATGCGGTTTACACACGGTTTACACACGGGTTACACGCGGTTTACACACGGGTTACATGCGGTTTACACACGGTTTACACACGGTTTACACACGGGTTACACATGGTTTACACACGGGTTACACGCGGTTTACACACGGGTTACACACGGTTTACATGCGGTTTACATGCGTTTTACACACGGTTTACACACGGGTTACACGCGGTTTACACACGGGTTACACGCGGTTTACATGCGGTTTAAACACGGGTTACACGCGGTTTACACGCAGCTTACACGCGGTTTACACACGGTTTACACACAATTTACACACGGCTTATACGTGGATTACATGCGGTTTACACGCAGCTTACACGCGGTTTACACACGGTTTACACACAATTTACACACGGCTTACACACGACTTACACGCGGTTTACACGCGGTTTACACACGGCTTACACGCGGTTTACACACGGTTTACACACGGTTTACTCATTATTTGGAATTTAAATTACAGTTTACAGTATTTTTTTAAATTACAGTTTACAGACATTACAGTATTTTAAAGTGAAAAACATGATAACTCCCTAATATTGACTAAAGTCATTGTAAGCTTTTCAGGTTTTTGTTTGATTTTGAATAGTAATTCCTTCCATTGGATTTGGAAATAATCAAACAATCCAAATAATTAGTAGTTCCTTTAGAAGGATGTAGAAACACTCGAGTCATTACTAGTGGCTTACCGTTACCTTATATTACACATTATGCAGAATTAATATTAATTATGAACCTGTATATAGTAGTTCTCAGTGAGGAATGAAAAAGAGTAGTTATTGATTAGCTAATAGTGAACTTCCATATTCAACTGAGCTATTACTGACTAATTCATTAATCAGAGTTTGTTGTTAGTTAATAGTAGCTACTAGAATGTTAACAGAGTGTTACTAATTTGCTCCTGTAGTTCATTAATGAAGGAACTGTGTTATAAAGTGTAACCAGAAACGGTACTCAAGCCAGGCCTCTACTGTTCCCGAACCTTGGAAGACCTCGGCACCTGGGAAAGATTCTCCGCAATCCACAAAAGAAAACGGTAATGTAGAACAGAGCACTTCATTTCCCAATCTTAGCCTTGTAAAACTCTGCACACCAATTCCTCTTTCCATCAGACTGGTGTAATTGTCAGACGGCTTTAAAAAAAGCGAGCGCAGTGAAGTTAGCAGAGAGCGCTGGCCAGTGATACTGACTGATAATCCAGCACTACAGTGTTTATATTCACAATCTACAGCACTACAGTGTTTATATTCACAATCTACAGCACTACAGTGTTTATATTCACAATCTACAGCACTACAGTGTTTATATTCACAATCTACAGCACTACAGTGTTTATATTCACAATCTACAGCACTACAGTGTTTATATTCACAATCTACAGCACTACAGTGTTTATATTCACAATCTACAGCACTATAGTGTTTATATTCACAATCTACAGCAATACAGTGTTTATATTCACAATCTACAGCACTACAGTGTTTATATTCACAATCTACAGCACTACAGTGTTTATATTCACAATCTACAGCACTACAGTGTTTATCTTCACAATCTACAGCACTACAGTGTTTATATTCACAATCTACAGCACTACAGTGTTTATATTCACAATCTACAGCACTATAGTGTTTATATTCACAATCTACAGCAATACAGTGTTTATATTCACAATCTACAGCACTACAGTGTTTATATTCACAATCTACAGCACTACAGTGTTTATATTCACAATCTACAGCACTACAGTGTTTATCTTCACAATCTACAGCAATACAGTGTTTATATTCACAATCTACAGCACTACAGTGTTTATATTCACAATCTACAGCACTACAGTGTTTATATTCACAATCTACAGCAATACAGTGTTTATATTCACAATCTACAGCACTACAGTGTTTATATTCACAATCTACAGCACTACAGTGTTTATATTCACAATCTACAGCACTACAGTGTTTATATTCACAATCTACAGCACTACAGTGTTTATATTCACAATCTACAGCACTACAGTGTTTATATTCACAATCTACAGCACTACAGTGTTTATATTACTTAAAAAAGCATTAAAAAGATGAAAAAGTCCCTCCAACAGTCGTGACTAGCTAGTGGATTTCTTGTTAGCGAGTTACGGCGTTGTACGGGAAACAAACCCCAGATCAGATCAACGTGTGATCGTCAACGAGTGGATCTCTGAGTTGAGTTAGTGGAGGCGGGGCTCATTTGCATATTCATAGAACCGCGAATACTAAATGACGCAAGGGTGTCGAGTTACATTCAAGATATTTTAAGGCATGAAGATTTTTCCTTTTTATTAAAGAATGTTTAAATATGTCATTTTGGTTAAATTGACTGCAGCGGGACTTTAAACCCGTCATATAGTCAGAATAAGGGCCCGAGATGCTTCAATGTGCTCTAGTCTGGGGGATATACCCGTGAACAAGCCCTGAGGTGTTCAGCCGGACCAGCGAAAGCGCCAGTCGCCGAGACTCTTTCCTACAATAGAGCCGAGGAGAATGTGACCGACGAGCCACTTCTGACACGTCTGTGCAACGGCAAATCACTCATTTTCATACAATCAGTCCCTCTCCCTTTCCTGCGCGAGTGTCGCCCGTCTGCCTTCTATTGTGAACTAATTTTAGGGTCCATTATTTGCTGTAACAAATGTGCAGTGGGTAGAGTCACTTTCACATTAATGCTTTACGCCCCGAAGAAGTCTTCCTTTAGCAATGGATCAAAGGTCCCGTCTATTGTGAGTCGCTTCCTCTTTTCCTTTTTTAGCCGCTCAGGTTTGTTGTTATTTCTCGCCCTGTGCGCTTCGCTCTCCCTCGACTGTGTGAGGTGACGGGCCGGCGTGAGAAGATGACCTTTCACCTCTGCTCAGCGAGAAGATGACCTTTCACCTCTGCTCAGAGAAAGACCGCGGCTGAGGAGCCAGACATGACATCGTTCCTTACGACTCGCACCAACATCGATTAATAATGCGTATATAGTGAGGAGTTATTGCCATGTCTCTCATATGTTGAAGAACTAACAATACTGTGTTCAGACACACACTTCAGGCACAGGCAATAAATACATTTCTCAATACTTACACAGTTCTCATCTTCTCAGCAGTTTAATTCACATTCAAAATGCACCGAAATATCATTCATGTTTCTAATCAACTCATTCTTCCTGAACACTAGAAAACAAACTCAGAAAACATGAACAACCGGCAACGTTACACACTGATTTCTTCTGTAAACTTCAGTTTAGAAATAACGATAACGACTGTATGTTACATGTTTACATTACAGCTCAAAATTGTTCCCAAAAGAGTAACATCTGTGTAGAGGATCAGATATGTGTATCTTAGACTCTAAAATATTCTGGGTTGTTTCAACCCAATTTTAGTTAAAATATGGGCAAACCCAAATGTTGGGTTAAAAAGTCATCAAAACATTTAACCCAACGGCCAAGTGTGTCCATATTTGACCCAAATTTGGGTTGAAACTATTTTTTACCAGAATTTTTCAGCGTGTATGAGTGCAAACAAACAAACAAACGAACAAACAAAAAATACATATAAAGACATTAATAAAGAAAACAGTGACAAACTTAAAAGTTAAACAAAAATGTGAAAATGTTTTCAGATTGAAACACACTTTGCAGCTTTCTTATTTTTCAAACCCAATATTGTGTTTAGGTATTGTGGAATTTCTGATCGTAAAATGAAAAACCAATGCTTTCCTCCAGATGTACATTTATGAATACTGAATGTATCTAACAGATGCAGCGGCTCATGATGACATCCTCACTCGCCTGAAAGCTTGTCTGTGTCAGAGAGATATGAGTTAAAGAGCTTCAGATCTGGATCAAATGTTCCCCGTCACTTCCACATCTTGCACGCTTCCTCGCGGCGTTTTAAAGACAGCTTCTTTCGCTATCATATCTTGTCCCCGAACCTGAGCTTTCCTGCACGTTTAATAAGGCTAAACGAGAACGCTATGCCTCCAATTTATTGGTCTAACGAGCAAAGTAGCGTAATAGCAGCGCAAACATCATGATCTGTTTAGGGTCGCCCTTTCAAGTTCTCCCTCACCCTCATTTAGGCTTTTGTTCAAGAACGACTGAACATAAACACGGGAATATAAACCTCCTTAATGAGTGATGTCACGAAAGCCTAGTTTACCAGATGTACACAACAGCCCTCGTGCGCGAGCACACACAACTCGCTAGCCTGCTCGAAACCTCACGGTTGATTCTCTGCATCTGTTTTCTCTCCTACTGTAAAGCTGTTCTCATTTACATATTTTCTGTTAGATGACGGAACAAGTCCAAAAAGTCCCTTGATTTGTCGCTTATTGCTAAAGATGACTTGGGGTAAGGACACCGTCTGGCTGCCCAGCTAACTTACGTTTTTCAAACGTTCCCAATTCCCATTATGTTATAAAAACATTCAGCCTGATCTCATGAAATGCGTCTCTATAGAACGGATTTTATTTATTGTACAATTACGCAAAAAGTAGTTTTTACGTGCATGTGTAGGCCGACCCCACACCACTCACACCAAAGGGTTTAAAGCAGGGCTGTGCAGTTTCGGGAATTTCTTCGCTGTATTCTTGCTTTTTGCTCACAGGTTTCGCGGGACATTCTTTAAAGGGGTCATGACATGGGTTTTTTTATTTTATTATTATGTTCCCTTAGGTGCAAATATAGTATTACTATAGTTTTTTTTTACAAAAAACTTTTAAAATGTAGTGATTTATGACCTTTTCCCACCTGTTTCTCATCCTCTGATTCACACAGTCTGTTTTGGGGGTGTTTCCCCTTTAAGAGTTCAGTGTTAACGCCCACTGTTATGATTGGCTAACGTCAGTGCCTATGCATCAATTATTAACGCCCCCAGCCAGAACCTGTGCGGATTCAGCGTATTTAAAAAGTAGTTTAAAGTTTTAAACACATTACTTGTGTTTAAAGTAAACTGTGCACTACTCATTAGTGCACAGTGAAGGTGAACAGGTTGAGTTCTCATTAGTGCACAGTGAAGGTGAAACAGGTTGAGTTCTCATTAGTGCACAGTGCAGGTGAACAGGTTGAGTTCTCATTAGTGCACAGTGAAGGTGAACAGGTTGAGTACTCATTAGTGCACAGTGAAGGTGAACAGGTTGAGTTCTCATTAGTGCACAGTGCAGGTGAACAGGTTGAGTTCTCATTAGTGCACAGTGAAGGTGAACAGGTTGAGTACTCATTAGTGCACAGTGAAGGTGAACAGGTTGAGTTCTCAGTAGTGCACAGTGAAGGTGAACAGGTTGAGTTCTCAGTAGTGCACAGTGAAGGTGAACAGGTTGAGTTCTCAGTAGTGCACAGTGAAGGTGAACAGGTTGAGTACTCATTAGTGCACAGTGAAGGTGAACAGGTTGAGTTCTCAGTAGTGCACAGTGAAGGTGAACAGGTTGAGTTCTCAGTAGTGCACAGTGAAGGTGAACAGGTTGAGTTCTCAGTAGTGCACAGTGAAGGTGAACAGGTTGAGTTCTCATTAGTGCACAGTGAAGGTGAACAGGTTGAGTACTCATTAGTGCACAGTGAAGGTGAACAGGTTGAGTTCTCAGTAGTGCACAGTGAAGGTGAACAGGTTGAGTTCTCATTAGTGCACAGTGAAGGTGAACAGGTTGAGTTCTCAGTAGTGCACAGTGAAGGTGAACAGGTTGAGTTCTCATTAGTGCACAGTGAAGGTGAACAGGTTGAGTACTCATTAGTGCACAGTGAAGGTGAACAGGTTGAGTACTCATTAGTGCACAGTGCAGGTGAACAGGTTGAGTACTCATTAGTGCACAGTGCAGGTGAACAGGTTGAGTTCTCATTAGTGCACAGTGAAGGTGAACAGGTTGAGTTCTCAGTAGTGCACAGTGAAGGTGAACAGGTTGAGTACTCAGTAGTGCACAGTGAAGGTGAACAGGTTGAGTACTCATTAGTGCACAGTGAAGGTGAACAGGTTGAGTACTCATTAGTGCACAGTGAAGGTGAACAGGTTGAGTACTCAGTAGTGCACAGTGAAGGTGAACAGGTTGAGTACTCATTAGTGCACAGTGAAGGTGAACAGGTTGAGTTCTCATTAGTGCACAGTGAAGGTGAACAGGTTGAGTTCTCATTAGTGCACAGTGCAGGTGAACAGGTTGAGTTCTCATTAGTGCACAGTGAAGGTGAACAGGTTGAGTACTCATTAGTGCACAGTGAAGGTGAACAGGTTGAGTTCTCATTAGTGCACAGTGAAGGTGAACAGGTTGAGTACTCAGTAGTGCACAGTGAAGGTGAACAGGTTGAGTACTCATTAGTGCACAGTGAAGGTGAACAGGTTGAGTTCTCATTAGTGCACAGTGAAGGTGAACAGGTTGAGTACTCATTAGTGCACAGTGAAGGTGAACAGGTTGAGTACTCAGTAGTGCACAGTGAAGGTGAACAGGTTGAGTTCTCATTAGTGCACAGTGAAGGTGAACAGGTTGAGTTCTCATTAGTGCACAGTGAAGGTGAACAGGTTGAGTACTCATTAGTGCACAGTGAAGGTGAACAGGTTGAGTTCTCATTAGTGCACAGTGAAGGTGAACAGGTTGAGTACTCATTAGTGCACAGTGAAGGTGAACAGGTTGAGTACTCAGTAGTGCACAGTGAAGGTGAACAGGTTGAGTTCTCAGTAGTGCACAGTGAAGGTGAACAGGTTGAGTACTCAGTAGTGCACAGTGAAGGTGAACAGGTTGAGTACTCAGTAGTGCACAGTGAAGGTGAACAGGTTGAGTTCTCATTAGTGCACAGTGAAGGTGAACAGGTTGAGTACTCATTAGTGCACAGTGAAGGTGAACAGGTTGAGTTCTCATTAGTGCACAGTGAAGGTGAACAGGTTGAGTACTCATTAGTGCACAGTGAAGGTGAACAGGTTGAGTACTCAGTAGTGCACAGTGAAGGTGAACAGGTTGAGTTCTCAGTAGTGCACAGTGAAGGTGAACAGGTTGAGTACTCAGTAGTGCACAGTGAAGGTGAACAGGTTGAGTACTCAGTAGTGCACAGTGAAGGTGAACAGGTTGAGTACTCAGTAGTGCACAGTGAAGGTGAACAGGTTGAGTACTCAGTAGTGCACAGTGAAGGTGAACAGGTTGAGTACTCAGTAGTGCACAGTGAAGGTGAACAGGTTGAGTACTCAGTAGTGCACAGTGAAGGTGAACAGGTTGAGTTCTCAGTAGTGCACAGTGAAGGTGAACAGGTTGAGTTCTCAGTAGTGCACAGTGAAGGTGAACAGGTTGAGTACTCAGTAGTGCACAGTGAAGGTGAACAGGTTGAGTACTCATTAGTGCACAGTGAAGGTGAACAGGTTGAGTTCTCATTAGTGCACAGTGAAGGTGAACAGGTTGAGTACTCATTAGTGCACAGTGAAGGTGAACAGGTTGAGTACTCAGTAGTGCACAGTGAAGGTGAACAGGTTGAGTTCTCAGTAGTGCACAGTGAAGGTGAACAGGTTGAGTACTCAGTAGTGCACAGTGAAGGTGAACAGGTTGAGTACTCAGTAGTGCACAGTGAAGGTGAACAGGTTGAGTACTCAGTAGTGCACAGTGAAGGTGAACAGGTTGAGTACTCAGTAGTGCACAGTGAAGGTGAACAGGTTGAGTACTCAGTAGTGCACAGTGAAGGTGAACAGGTTGAGTACTCAGTAGTGCACAGTGAAGGTGAACAGGTTGAGTTCTCATTAGTGCACAGTGAAGGTGAACAGGTTGAGTTCTCAGTAGTGCTCATGATGCGTTCTCATTAGTGTGCGTGTGTCACCTCTCCTCGGGCTCGGGCTCGTGTAATGATCGCTGTGGGCAGTGAAACTCAGAGTCGTTACTAAAAGCCTTCGGTGGGAAACAGAAACACTGCTCCACTTCTGCATGCTCCTCGTCACCCAGTGACCCGACACAACACACTGACTTACTGACCATTCCAACGCTGGTCACTAAAACATGAAAATATTAGTGGAACACTCTTACAAAAAATATCTAATGACGTTCTATACAGAATACAACCCGGGGTTATTATGCCCAAAAGGTTCTATATACGGATAAATCAAACCATAACACTTTCATGTTTAACAGGTTATTTAAAATGGCGATAAAGTGTGTTTAATTAATACACCCTAAAAAAATGCTGGGTTTAAATTTTTTATCAAATGTGAACAAACCCAAATATTGGGGTAAATTTTTAATCCAACAGTCTGATTTGTCCATATTTGACCCAAAATGTTATAAAATTAAAAATTAATTAATTAAACTAAATCCATAAAATGACCCCATGACCTCTGACAGAAACCTTGAATGTTGCATATAGAGCGTTAGAGAAAGAAATGGTTAATTTAACACATGTTGATGGGGTAAGTATTATAGCCTTTCAGCAGAATTTGTATGAGAATATAAATGTTACATTCAGAGAACAGTCAAAATTATCATTGCCATAATGTTTGCAAAATGGAACATTTCCTTAATGTTACAGATCAACTTTTTAAAAACATTACCGAGATGCACTCTAAAAAATGCTGGGTTGTTTACAACCCAAATGTGGGTCAAATATGGACAAACCCAGCCGTTGGGTTACATTTTTCAATTAAAAATGTTAACCCAATGGTTGGGTTTGTCCATATTTGACCCAAATTTGGGTTAAAACAACCTAGCATTTTTTAGAGTGTAAGCTGGACTGTGCCGCTATTCTCTTCTGGACACACACACTGCTGCATTATTTTCCTGCTATCTCTGTACAAACACTGCTTTAATCACTGTATTATGCTGTATAAATTAAGCTGACTGGAGTATAATAACCGCTCACTGTATGGCAATGTATATAAGCAATCTACACTCTAAAAAGTGCTGGGTTGTTTCAACCCAAATCTGGGTCAAATATGGACAAACCCAGCCGTTCGGTTACATTTTTATATTACATTTTGAACCACACGTTTGGGTTTGTCCATATATGACCCAGAACTGGGTTAACTCACGCAGAGAGTAGTTATATTGTGTTTATTCAGTCTTCCTCTCTCTCGCTGTCTCTGAGTTGGTTCGGCGGCGTCTGATCCCGGTGTGCGTGTCGGATGTCTCCCGCTCGGGGTCCAGTGTTTGTGGGGGTCATCGGCCCCGGGCCCCGCGGTTCCTCGGGTTGGTCGCGCACAGGAGAGTTAATTGCTAGTTTGGAGGCTGACGCTGAGTGGAGCTGGCAGCCCGTGCGCAGAGAGCCGGCGAGATCTGCTGCATATTCACTCTGTCCGAGGCGATCGGCGCATCTGTCAGCGCTAGCCGCGCTCTAGCCGGACCCGCGCCGTAGCTCCGGGCCCAAGCCGCGCGCGCTGGACACTCACACGGGGCAGAAAGAGCCACATCGCATTTACAACTCAATTACAGCCACCTCGCCGGCCGAGAGCACCGCGGTCACCACACAGATGCTTCACGGGGAAGAGCCTTTTCTGTGTCAGATCGGCTCGCGCGCTGTGGAGAGACGCTGGAGAACCCGATCCGACCTCACGCACAGGTCTCGTGCTCACCTGTGTGTCGTGTGCCCGACTCGTGTGTGTGTCCGCTGAGGTGTGTCGTGTGCCCGACTCGCGTGTGTGTGTGTGTCCGCTGATTATAGCCTGAGAGGATCCTCATCTTCTCATTCAGTCACAGCAAGGTTACAGTGAAGCGGCTCTTACTCTCATTGCCATCAACAGCTCGTGAAGACTGTGACCTTGACCCTGTGTGTGTGTGTGTGTGTGTGTGTGTGTGTGTGTGTGTGTGTGGTGTGTGTGTGTCTTACACTTTACACCTTGATTTCATTTGATTTATTAGACAAAAAAGTTGTAAAATACACTCATTTGTCAAGAATAAGGATAACGTATTTCCATTGCGGCACTTAAGTGTTCAGTTGACTTAACTTTAAAAAATCTAGTAAACCAATTGCATTAAAATTATTAAGTAAATAAACTTAATGCTTAATTGAAACATTTACTGTAAGTTATGTGAACTTGACAATTCCCCATTACTTAATGTTTTCGATTAAGCATGAAATTTCCTCATGATAATAATAATTTGTTACATTTATAAAGCGCTTTCCATCTTTTATTTATTATATATTTATATATGTTCATGTTTTATCTATTATATAGCTTCTCCTCTTCTCATTCAGCTCAGAGTCACATCAAGGTTACGGTGAAGCGGCTCTTACTCTCACCGCCATCAGAACAACAGCTCGTAAAGGCTGTGACCCCTGACCCCTGACCCTGTGACCCCTGTGTGTGTGGTATCGCCCGCTCCACTTTACACTGGTAACACAGCGCACGTTAGGACCCGTCTGCACACCGGCGATCTCCTGACGCTGGAAGAGCATCTGCATCTCAATTGTCAAAAATTAACATGCAACCCAATCCTCAGTGGAGAACGAGCGTTACTGTGGACCAAAATAATACAAATGTATTAAAATGAATTAAAACAGAAAATCTGAAATAAAAGACCATGTAAAATATTGATAAGAATGTAATAGTATCTCAATGATACTAAATTACACATGACTAATTCATCTGTGGCCACCTTTTATTAATAATTTACTGTTGAAGAAAATACTAAACTTTCATTAAAATTAAAACAGAAAATCTGAAATTAAAAAACAACTTAAAAATATTGATAAAAAAAATGTAATAGAATCTCAATGCTACTAAATAACACTGATTCCTATGAATTATTCATCTGTGGCCACCTTTTATTATTTGTTTATTAAATGGTAGCTGTACTAATTTGTTCCCTTGTTTTAATTTAGTTAATTAATAAGTGGGAACTAATTCTTAATTCATGGCTGTCAAGAATTCATTTTCTTTTCTTTTCTTTTTTCTCCAAACTAAAAAAAAAAAATTCAAACGTGGGTAATTTTTTTTCTCTATTCAATAACAAAGCACTCTATATTACAAATAAATGCATATTTTGTGCATGCAGTTTGTAATTCTTTGTGTCAAAAAAATATTTTTGCAGCTCCTCTCTTCCCAGTCTGTCAGTAACGCTCTGTTTACTTCCTGTCTCTATGAAGCCCCTCCTCCTGAAAAGCACACTGTGATCTGATTGGTCGGCTGGATCAGTGTGTTGTGATTGGTCGAACGCTTCGAGTGTGTTTGGGAAATGTCCCGCCCCTTACCATAACCGCTAGTTTAACACACTACTAACTAACTCAACCAGGCCCCGCCCCTTTATTCTACGCATTAATTATTATAATGAGGAATATTGTGACGTGTTCCCGGAAGAAACTCGAGACTACAATGGAGGCGTTTCAGGTTTCAGGAGTTCGGGAACAGCAAAAAAATTGCCCCAATTTATCGTGTGCGGATTCGTTTTTTCTGATTCGGTTTGGATTTACGCTCCTTAAGCTTTCTGACTCTGGACTGTGAACACACACCACTCTTCTTATCAAACAGCAAAATGCTTTTTTGGAAATGGAAGCTCTCAGGCTACATCTACATTAAAGGATTAGTTCACTTTAAAAAAAACTTTTTCTGATAGTTTACTCCCCCCGATGTCATCAAGATGTCCATGTCTTTCTTTCTTCAGTGGAAAAGAATTGAAGGATTTTGATGTACACATTTCCTCCATATAATGACGTCAATGGGCCCCAAACGGGTCAAGGTCCAGATGACGGTGTCAGCGCCGCTTCAAACGGCTTTTTAAAACGACACCAGACGATGAATACGGCTCTTATCTAGCAAAACCATCGTCATTTCAAACAATAAATAAACAAGTTAAAAGTTTTATAAGGCACAAGCGCTCGCCTTGCTCTGTTCTGTGATGCGTTCGTGACGTCACGTGATACGCAGTTACGCTGAAAAGGTCTCGCTTGACGAGTCAGTGTTTACAGATGTGCGGAAGGAGGACCATACACACATATCAAATGTCTTTGTGTCAGTTTATCGGTGTTGGAATATTAAAAACCCTAAAAGAACATTTTCGTCAGGACAGAAATGTTTTACTCTTCACAGGAAGTGTGACCTTTACAGCGTAACTGCGTATCACGTGACGTCACGAACGCGCATCACAGAACAGAGCAAGGCGAGCGCTTGTGCTTATAAAACTGAAACTTGTTTATTTATGTTTGAAATGACGATGGTTTCGCTAGATAAGAGCCGCATTCATCGTCTGGTGTCGTTTAAAGCCCGTTGAAGCGGCGCTGACACTGTCATCTGGACCTTGACCCGTTTGGGGCCCATTGACGCCATTATATGGAGAAATGTGTTCATCAAAAACCTTCATTCTTTTCCACTGAAGAAAGAAAGACATGGACATCTTGATGACATCGGGGGGAGGAAACTATCAGCACAAGTTTTTTTTAAAGTGAACTAATCCTTTAATCCGGATACATTTAAAAAAGGCGTTTTTTTTTTGCGTTTAAAAGCGTCTCTCCGTCCACACTAGTGTTTTGTTAAACGCCTGAAAACGCTAAATCCACCTTTACTGCGCATAATTCATCCACTTTGGAGTGCGTTTTCCAAAAGCTTCATATTCATTAATAAAAATGCTGTCTCAGTGTGAACAGAAGAGAAACGGAGAGAAGAAGATGCTCAGTGTGAACAGAAGAAGTCTCAGTGTGAACAGAAAAGTCTCAGTGTGAACAGAAAAGTCTCAGTGTGAACAGAAAAGTCTCAGTGTGAACAGAAGAGAAACGGAGAGAAGAAGATGCTCAGTGTGGACGAGGCCTGAGGGATCTGACACCTTAGCATTGCGCCTGGCTTTCTCTTCAGCTAATGCAGAAATGAAACAGAGCGATGTTCTGCGCGAGCGCTCATGGCAGGACTCACACACCACACAACACACACACACACACACAGCTGATATTGTTTTAGAGGATATTTACTCAGCTGTAGTGGACTCATTACGAGGCCTGTTCCCCGCTCTGCCTCCGTTTGCTCTCTCTGCGCCGCTTGGGTTGGACGTTGGGAACAATAGGTGTGCAATTATCAGGAGCGGGCCCGGAGCCAGCGTTGATGTGGCTCTGGAGAGGGCTTGCACTCCCATGTTTTTCTGAAGCGTTATTAGCTCGCGAGCACAAAAGCCGGGCCATAAATAAGCGACTGGCAGCCACAATATGCTAGAAAATAATGTTTATCCTGCGGCAGAGGCTTCGGCCCTCATTAGTTCACTCGGAAAGCCACTTTGTCCCGCTGTCCGTCTCGTCCACGACTCCATCTTCTGCGTGTGGAAGTCACTGTGATTATTGTTGTTGTCCTGCACCGCTTCATATTTACACAAATGTAGTATTGCTGTATTTAAAGGCACAGTTCTCCAGAAAATGTGTGTTTGGTCATCATTCACCCACACAAGCATACGACGAAGTATGATGGAAACATCTCCTTCCTGATTATTTGCTGAGACTGGCAAAAGTTACATCACTTTGTACTCAGAATTAGATTAAAATGCTAAATCATTTTTTTTTTCGGGGGAAATAGCTGAAGACACTAACTTAATTAACCCTTGTGCATCCTTATGGACATTATACATTAAATACATACATTAACGTATAATTTGACAAAGATAGCTAACCACCAGCGCTTGAAAGTAATTTCACAAACATTAAAGTTAGTTGGCGAACTCATTAGTGAATTACTCCTCGTTTGTATTTCTTTCGAAATGGTGAATTATTGCATGGTACCGTACCGGGATATTCAGTCAGAACATATGCGGTGCGGAAATAGGATGGTTCACAACTCAAACGTCCGTGTCCTCGTCTGAGAAATTGGCATCATTGAAATTCTTTGCAGCAGACGGACTCTGGGCCCTATCTTGCACCCAGCGCAATTGACTTTGTACACGACGCATGTATCATTCCTGTTCTGCACCCGCGCACAGCGACTCTTCCCTCCACAGACGCACGTCGGTAAATTAGGGAATGAACTTGCGCTCGCGGGGGCGGTTCAGTGTAAAGAGGAGTGTGTTCCGGCGCAAACGTTCCCTGGTGATATTCTGCAGTTCCAGAAAACAACTCCGCCGCTGACCAGGAGAAACCCAGTCTAAAGACAGCGGCGCCGCGCGTTAGTCATATGCTATTTTAAGAGCGCGTGCTTGGCCATTATGTAGCGTGTGAACAACACACACACTTTGATTCTCTCATCTACACAGACGCAGCAGTTTTCATTTATGCAAATCATACATTATTACAAGGAAAAATATTAACACACGAGGAAATCATTGTTGTGTCCGTGAAGATGTGAAGAAATAGACATAAATCTAGATTAACACATTTACCCAAATTATTATACGCCTGTTTAACCGAAGCTTATGTGTGTGTGTTTCTCCATCATCCCCCAGTGTCACTTCTCTGTGTTTTACGGCCCTGACGAGAACGCCGGTCTCCTCGGCGGTGAACCGCTCCTGGCGTGCGCCGGCAAACCCGCCGTTATAATAGCGATCCGCCGTTATAATAGCAATCCGCCGTTATAATAGCAATCCGCCGTTATAATAGCAATCCGCCGTTATAATAGCGATCCGCCGTTATAATAGCAATCCGCCGTTATAAGCAATCCGCCGTTATAATAGCAATCCGCCGTTATAATAGCAATCCACCGTTATAATAGAGATCCGCCGTTATAATAGCAATCCGCCGTTATAATAGCAATCCACCGTTATAATAGCAATCCACCGTTATAATAGAGATCCGCCGTTATAATAGCAATCCGCCGTTATAATAGCAATCCGCCGATATTAATAGCGATCCGCCGTTATAATAGGAATCCACCGTTTATAATAGAGATCCGCCGTTATAATAGAGATCCGCCGTTATAATAGCGATCCGCCGTTATAATAGCAATCCGCCGTTATAATAGCAATCCGCCGTTAAAATAGGAATCCACCGTTATAATAGCGATCCGCCGTTATAATAGCAATCCGCCGTTATAATAGAGATCCGCCGTTATAATAGCAATCCGCCGTTATAATAGCAATCCGCCGTTATAATAGCGATCCGCCGTTATAATAGCAATCCGCCGTTATAAATAGCAATCCGCCGTTTATAATAGCAATCCGCCGTTATAATAGCAATCCGCCGTTATAAAAGCAATCCGCCGTTATAATAGCAATCCGCCGTTATAATAGCAATCCGCCGTTATAATAGCAATCCGCCGTATAATAGCAATCCGCCGTTATAATAGCAATCCGCCGTTATAATAGCAATCCGCCCGTTATAATAGCAATCCGCCGTTATAATAGCAATCCGCCGTTATAATAGCAATCCGACGTTATAATAGCAATCCGCCGTTATAATAGAGATCCGCCGTTATAATAGCAATCCGCCGTTATAATAGGAATCCACCGTTATAATAGCGATCCGCCGTTATAATACCGATCCGCCGTTATAATAGCGATCCGCCGTTATAATTACCGATCCGCCGTTATAATAGCAATCCGCCGTTATAATAGCGATCCGCCGTTATAATAGCAATCCGCCGTTATAATAGCAATCCGCCGTTATAATAGCAATCCGCCGTTATAATAGCAATCCGCCGTTATAATAGCAATCCGCCGTTATAATAGCAATCCGCCGTTATAATAGCAATCCGCCGTTATAATAGCAATCCGCCGTTATAATAGCAATCCGCCGTTATATAGCGATCCGCCGTTATATAGCGATCCGCCGTTATAATAGCGATCCGCCGTTATAATAGCGATCCGCCGTTATAATAGCAATCACCGTTATAATAGCGATCCGCCGTTATAATAGCAATCCGCCGTTATAATAGCAATCCGCCGTTATAATAGCAATCCGCCGTTATAATAGCGATCCGCCGTTATAATAGCGATCCGCCGTTATAATAGCGATCCGCCGTTTTAATAGCAATCCACCGTTATAATAGCAATCCGCCGTTATAATAGCAATCCGCCGTTATAATAGCAATCCACCGTTATAATAGCGATCCGCCGTTATAATACCGATCCGCCGTTATAATAGCAATCCGCCGTTATAATACCGATCCGCCGTTATAATAGCAATCCGCCGTTATAATAGCAATCCGCCGTTATAATAGCGATCCGCCGTTATAATAGCAATCCGCGTTATAATAGCAATCCACCGTTATAATAGCGATCCGCCGTTATAATACCGATCCGCCGTTATAATAGCAATCCGCCGTTATAATAGCGATCCGCCGTTATAATAGCAATCCGCCGTTATAATAGCAATCCGCCGTTATAATAGCAATCCGCCGTTATAATAGCAATCCGCCGTAGCGATCCGCCGTTATAATAGCGATCCGCCGTTATAATACAACCTTTAATCTAGATGGAACGTCCTGTTACTTTATCCTCTACAGTAAAAGACCTGGGTGTTATACTAGACCGCAACTTGTCTTTTGAAAATCATATTTCATATGTCACAAGAACAGCCTTTTTCCACCTTAGAACATTGCTAAGCTACGTAATATGCTGATCAGTTTCTGATGCAGGAAAAGTTAGTTCATGCATTCATGACCTCGAGACTAGATTACTGTAATGCTTTATTAGCTAGTTGTCCTGCATCCTCCGTAAACAAGCTACAGTTAGTCCAAAATGCAGCCGCTAGAGTTCTTACTAGGTCAAGAAAATATGATCATATAACACCAATTTTATCATCTCTACACTGGTTACCTATTAAGTTCCGTATCAATTACAAAGTATTGTTACTGACCTATAAAGCCCTAAATGGTTTAGCTCCTGTGTATTTAAGAGATCTTCTATCGCCATATAATCCATCGCGCTCTTTAAGATCGCTAAATTCGAGGCTTCTGGTCGTACCTAGGATAACTAAGTCCACTAAAGGAGGGAGGGCGTTTTCACATCTAGCTCCTAAACTCTGGAATAGCCTTCCTGATATTGTCCGAGGCTCAGACTCGCTCTCCCAGTTTAAAACTAGATTAAAGACGCATCTCTTTAGCCAAGCATTCACATGATGCATCTCATACCTTTTATACTACAGTTAAATCAGATCAAATGCATTCATATTATGAACAGCAGCTACGCTAATTATTTCCCATCTGCCTTTTTTGTTGTTATCTCGGGACGCCTGTCCCTATAACTCAAATAGAGTTCGTCAGCTCCAGTTATGTATCCAGCCTCTCATGGAGACTTCAGACGACCCAACGCCTGTGATGAGGCGACTCGACGCCTGTGAAGAGACGACTCGACGCCTGTGAAGAGATGACTCGACGCCTGTGAAGAGACGACCCAACGCCGGCGATATGTTATGCCATAAATTTTATGATTAACTAACTGTATTTTGTGTGTATATTTTTGAAATGCATTTTCTGTAAAGCTGCTTTGAAACAATATGTATTGTGAAAAGCGCTATACAAATAAACTTGAATTGAATTGAATTGAATTATAATAGCAATCCGCCGTTATAATAGCAATCCGCCGTTATAATAGCAATCCGCCGTAGCGATCCGCCGTTATAATAGCAATCCGCCGTTATAATAGCAATCCGCCGTTATAATAGCAATCCGCCGTTATAATAGCAATCCGCCGTTATAATAGCAATTCACCGTTATAATAGCAATCCGCCGTTATAATAGCAATCCGCCGTTATAATAGCAATCCGCCGTTATAATAGCGATCCGCCGTTATAATAGCAATCCGCCGTTATAATAGCAATCCGCCGTTATAATAGCAATCCGCCGTTATAATAGCAATCCGCCGTTATAATAGCAATCCGCCGTTATAATAGCAATCCGCCGTTATAATAGCGATCCGCCGTTATAATAGCAATCCGCCGTTATAATAGCAATCCGCCGTTATAATAGCCATCCGCCGTTATAATAGCAATCCGCCGTTATAATAGCAATCCGCCGTTATAATAGCAATCCGCCGTTATAATAGCAATCCGCCGTTATAATAGCCATCCGCCGTTATAATAGCAATCCGCCGTTATAATAGCAATCCGCCGTTATAATAGCAATCCGCCGTTATAATAGCGATCCGCCGTTATAATAGCAATCCGCCGTTATAATAGCAAACCCGCCGTTATAATAGCAATCCGCCGTTATAATAGCGATCCGCCGTTATAATAGCAATCCGCCGTTATAATAGCAAACCTGCCGTTATAATAGCGATCCGCCGTTATAATAGCAATCCGCCGTTATAATAGCAATCCGCCGTTATAATAGCGATCCGCCGTTATAATAGCGATCCGCCGTTATAATAGCAATCCGCCGTTATAATAGCAATCCGCCGTTATAATAGCGATCCGCCGTTATAATAGCAATCCGCCGTTATAATAGCGATCCGCCGTTATAATAGCGATCCGCCGTTATAATAGCAATCCACCGTTATAATAGCAATCCGCCGTTATAATAGCAATCCGCCGTTATAATAGCAATCCACCGTTATAATAGCAATCCGCCGTTATAATAGCAATCCGCCGTTATAATAGCAATCCGCCGTTATAATAGCAATCCGCCGTTATAATAGCGATCCACCGTTATAATAGCAATCCGCCGTTATAATAGCAATCCGCCGTTATAATAGCAATCCGCCGTTATAATAGCAATCCGCCGTTATAATAGCAATCCGCCGTTATAATAGCAATCCGCCGTTATAATAGCAATCCGCCGTTATAATAGCAATCCGCCTTTATAATAGCAATCCGCCGCTATAATAGCAATCCGCCGTTATAATAGCAATCCGCCGTTATAATAGCAATCCACCGTTATAATAGCAATCCGCCGTTATAATAGCGATCCGCCTTTATAATAGCAATCCGCCGTTATAATAGCAAACCCGCCGTTATAATAGCAATCCGCCGTTATAATAGCGATCCGCCGTTATAATAGCTATCCGCCATTATAATAGCGTTATAATAGCAATCCGCCGTTATAATAGCAATCCGCCGTTATAATAGCAATCCGCCGTTATAATAGCAATCCGCCGTTATAATAGCAATCCGCCGTTATAATAGCTATCCGCCGTTATAATAGCGATCCGCCGTTATAATAGCAATCCGCCGTTATAATAGCAATCCGCCGTTATAATAGCAATCCGCCGTTATAATAGCAATCCGCCGTTATAATAGCAATCCGCCGTTATAATAGCAATCCGCCGTTATAATAGCAATCCGCCGTTATAATAGCGATCCGCCGTTATAATAGCAATCCGCCGTTATAATAGCGATCCGCCGTTATAATAGCGATCCGCCGTTATAATAGCAATCCACCGTTATAATAGCGATCCGCCGTTATAATAGCGATCCGCCGTTATAATAGCGATCCGCCGTTATAATAGCAATCCGCCGTTATAATAGCGATCCGCCGTTATAATAGCGATCCGCCGTTATAATAGCAATCCGCCGTTATAATAGCGATCCGCCGTTATAATAGCAATCCGCCGTTATAATAACAATCCGCCGTTATAATAGCGATCCGCCGTTATAATAGCGATCCGCCGTTATAATAGCCATCCGCCGTTATAATAGCGATCCGCCGTTATAATAGCCATCCGCCGTTATAATAGCAATCCACCGTTATAATAGCGATCCGCCGTTATAATAGCAATCCGCCGTGGAACAAGCATGCCGGCTCTTAAAGGGAATGTGAGAGGACGCTCTGATTGGTTTATTTAACGTTACGCCCAAACCACACTTATGAGTAATGAAGCGACTTCAGAACAACACATGTTAGATTTGCGTCGGGCGCAAGAGTCGTTTATCCCGCCGGTAAAATAGCAACAGCGCCGGGATCCGCCCACAAAGTTACTTGCGTTTCGCGTTTGATACTTGCGTTTCAGAGCGTTACAATAGGGCCCTCTATCTCTGTGTCCGCATGCGCACAGGCACTAGCAGTCCGCCCCAGTCCGCCCCAGTCCGGGCTCCTCGTCCGCCACAGGTCTTCTGCCGCCGGCGCCTCTCGGTACTTACACATGTTTGAGTTTGCAGATACTGAAGCGACGATTACCCCCATCCTCCCCACCACCACCAGGATGGTCCTGTCCATACCTCCCGGGGGGGTCGGCTGCGCCCCTGCCTTCAACTTCAGGCAGGAATTGCAGATCCGATACCCTCGGATTATGCACTACGGACGGGGCCTACGCCAAATGACTTTGCATATTATCAGCTTGCTAAGCTGTCAATAAATGTATGATTGTTGAAATAATTCTCCCGAGTCTTTCTGGTAGAACTGGAGATCTGTTCTTCTGGGGGTCAGGAGATCTCGAGATCTGTTCATCTGAGGGTCTGGAGATCTGTTCTTCTGAGGGTCTGGAGATCTGTTCTTCTGAGGGTCTTGGAGATCTCGAGATCTGTTCTTCTGAGGGTCTGGAGATCTGTTCTTCTGAGGGTCTGGAGATCTCGAGATCTGTTCAACTGAGGGTCTGGAGATCTGTTCTTCTGAGGGTCAGGAGATCTGTTCTTCTGAGGGTCTGGAGATCTGTTCTTCTGAGGGTCTGGAGATCTGTTCTTCTGAGGGTCTGGAGATCTGTTCTTCTGAGGGTCTGGAGATCTGTTCTTCTGAGGGTCAGGAGATCTGTTCTTCTGAGGGTCAGGAGATCTGTTCTTCTGAGGGTCTGGAGATCTGTTCTTCTGAGGGTCTGGAGATCTGTTCCTCTGAGGGTCTGGAGATCTGTTCATCTGAGGGTCTGGAGATCTGTTCTTCTGAGGGTCAGGAGATCTGTTCTTCTGAGGGTCTGGAGATATGGAGATCTGTTCATCTGAGGGTCAGGAGATCTGGAGATCTGTTCTTCTGAGGGTCTGGAGATCTCGAGATCTGTTCTTCTGAGGGTCTGGAGATCTGTTCTTCTGAGGGTCTTGGAGATCTCGAGATCTGTTCTTCTGAGGGTCTGGAGATCTGTTCTTCTGAGGGTCTGGAGATCTCGAGATCTGTTCATCTAAGGCTCTGGAGATCTGGAGATCTGTTCTTCTGAGGGTCTGGAGATCTGGAGATCTGTTCTTCTGAAGCTCTGGAGATCTGGAGATCTGTTCATCTGAGGGTCAGGAGATCTGGAGATCTGTTCTTCTGAGGGTCAGGAGATCTGGAGATCTGTTCTTCTGAGGATCTGGAGATCTGTTCATCTGAGGGTCTGGAGATCTGGAGATCTGTTCTTCTGAGGGTCAGGAGATCTGGAGATCTGTTCTTCTGAGGGTCAGGAGATCTGGAGATCTGTTCTTCTGAGGGTCAGGAGATCTGGAGATCTGTTCATCTGAGGGTCAGGAGATCTCGAGATCTGTTCATCTGAGGGTCAGGAGATCTGTTCATCTGAGGGTCAGGAGATCTGGAGATCTGTTCATCTGAGGGTCAGGAGATCTGGAGATCTGTTCATCTGAGGGTCAGGAGATCTGGAGATCTGTTCTTCTGAGGGTCAGGAGATCTGGAGATCTGTTCTTCTGAGGGTCAGGAGATCTGGAGATCTGTTCTTCTGAGGGTCAGGAGATCTGTTCATCTGAGGGTCAGTAGATCTCGAGATCTGTTCATCTGAGGGTCAGGAGATCTGTTCATCTGAGGGTCAGGAGATCTGGAGATCTGTTCTTCTGAGGGTCAGGAGATCTGGAGATCTGTTCATCTGAGGGTCAGGAGATCTGGAGATCTGTTCTTCTGAGGGTCAGGAGATCTGGAGATCTGTTCTTCTGAGGATCTGGAGATCTGTTCATCTGAGGGTCTGGAGATTTGGAGATCTGTTCTTCTGAGGGTCAGGAGATCTGGAGATCTGTTCTTCTGAGGGTCAGGAGATCTGGAGATCTGTTCATCTGAGGGTCAGGAGATCTCGAGATCTGTTCTTCTGAGGGTCTGGAGATCTGGAGATCTGTTCATCTGAGGGTCAGGATATCTGGAGATCTGTTCTTCTGAGGGTCAGGAGATCTGGAGATCTGTTCTTCTGGGGGTCTGGAGATCTCGAGATCTGTTCTTCTGAGGGTCTGGAGATCTGGAGATCTGTTCTTCTGAGGGTCTGGAGATCTGTTCTTCTGAGGGTCAGGAGATCTGGAGATCTGTTCTTCTGAGGGTCTGGAGATCTGTTCTTCTGAGGGTCAGGAGATCTGGAGATCTGTTCTTCTGGGGGTCTGGAGATCTGGAGATCTGTTCTTCTGAGGGTCAGGAGATCTGGAGATCTGTTCTTCTGAGGGTCTGGAGATCTCAAGATCTGTTCTTCTGAGGGTCAGGAGATCTGGAGATCTGTTCTTCTGAGGGTCAGGAGATCTGGAGATCTGT
>JARPMJ010006539.1:47500-51599 GCA_033366665.1 Phoxinus dragarum
CCTAATAAACTACAAGAACATTGCTGACCTACCGCACAGTTTGACCCATCTGGGCCTGCAGGCCTGTAACACACACACACACACACACATGCAGACCCCCCCCCCCCCCCCCCCACAACACCCACACACACACACACACCATGCAGACCCCCCCCCCCCCACACACACACACACCACACACATGCAGACCCCCCCCCCCACACACCCACACACACACACACATGCAGACCCCCCCCCCCACACACACACACACACACACACACACACACACACGCACACACACACAAATATATATTAATATGATGTATATGATTATTATTTATATAATACTGTATGTTTTTGATCATATACGTCACCGATATGTTTAATTTATATATGCCAATCTATTTACTATTTAACTATTTATTTCAAGTCTACAGATCAAGTCTACATATCCACATTTCACTTCAATTTCTATCTCATTTTCGAATCTTTATAAATAAAATATATTATTTATTATTATTTTACCTCTTCTTGACCAGTTCATAAAAACAAAACAAATACTTCACAAATTCTATTTGAAAACTGATAATTATATATGTGACATGTATATAAAAAAACACTATTATACATACATCAAATATATGGGCTGGTTTTATATGTCAATTGTTCCATTTTCTAACATGT
The DNA here is from genome assembly GCA_033366665.1 of Phoxinus dragarum. NCBI lineage: Eukaryota > Metazoa > Chordata > Actinopteri > Cypriniformes > Leuciscidae > Phoxinus > Phoxinus dragarum. The sequence continues at coordinate 48,167 of JARPMJ010006539.1, forward strand.
TTTATATATGGGCATATATATTTTATATATGTGGATATATTTAATATATGTATTTTTAACCTTTATTTTACCAGGAAGAAAACTCACTGAGATTAAAATCTCTTTTTCGGGAGTGTCCTGGCCAAGATAGGCAGCTAACTTTATATAGATAATTTACATAAAAATTTACCAACACACAAACAAATTTTATTACATAAATAAAAATTAAAATATATATATATAAAATGCATCTGGTTACAAACATTTACACACAACCAATTTACTCTGATGATTATCCAATAAATATTTAAATTGACCACAAGATACTAAATCTTTTAACTTCATCTCAGTCTGGAGGAGATTCCAATCCGATGCTGCATATTTAAAAGAGGTTTTACCCATCTCGGTTCTGGCAAAAGGCACACACAAATTGTAGGTCGATTTAGAACGTAATGAGTAATTTCCAGATGACTTCTGATTAATAAGACAACAAAAGATAAGGGGGTAGATAACCCAATATAGCTTTGTAAATCAATTGGTACCAGTGCTTTTTTCTTCTAATACTCAACGACGACCAACCAACCATTATATAGGTCACAACGGTGTGTCGAAAATCTGCAGTCAGTAATAAATCTCAAAGCACCATGGTACCAAGCATCCAGAGAGACTAGAAGGTAAGAGGGAGCATGCTGATATACTACATCCCCATAGTCGAGAACTGGTAAAAAGGTAGCAGACACTAGTTTCTTTCTCACATTAAATGAAAAACATGATTTGTTTCTAAAATAAAATCCTAATTTTTTCTTAAGTTTTCCCCTCCAGATATTTAATATGTGACCCAAAGCGTAATGTGTTATCGATAATGATACCAAGGTATTTGTACTCCGATACTGATGTAATCAGATTACCCTGAAAAGTCAAAAGAGAGATTGAATTCTCAGTAGAAATTTTAGAGTTTGAAAATAACATACATTTAGTTTTTTTTCTCATTTAGGACCAGCTTCAATGCACAAAACCTATTTTGGATTTTATCGAAAGCAGACTGTAAGAGAGCCACAGATTGTTGCTTAGAAGAATCAGAACAATATATAATTGTATCATCTGCATAAAAGTGAAACCTTGTATTATCAATATTAAAATCCAGACAATTTATGTATATACTAAATAATAACGGTCCTAGCACAGATCCTTGAGGGACTCCCTTAACGACCTCCAAAGGATCTGACTGAAAAACCTTCCGCCTGAACACGTTGGGTTCTTCCCTTCGAATAAGAACTAAACCATAAAATAACAGTTTCCGATAGTCCTACTGATCGAAGTCTCTTTAGGAACACATCATAATCCACAGTGTCAAAGGCCTTTGATAAGTCAATAAAAAGACATGCACAGTGTTTCTTGTCATCTAAGGACTCCAGTATATCATTTAAGACTTTTAAAACAGCTGTACACGTACTGTAGCCTTTACGAAATCCGGATTGGTTAGTAGACAAAATATTATGAGTATTTAAATACTGTGTCAATTGCTCACTCATTGCACAATTGTCAATTGCACATATTTCATATGTGTACATATATTACATTTCCGTATGGGAGACTTACCCCCCCACACACACACACACACACACACACACACTTACCCCCCCCCCCCCACACACACTTACCCCCCCCCCCCCCCACACACACACACACTTACCCCCCCCCCCCCACACACACACACACTTGCCCCCCCCCACACACACACACACACTTACCCCCCCCCCCCCCCCCACACACACACACACACACACTTACCCCCCCCACACACACACACACACACTTACCCCCCCCCCCCCCCCCCACACACACACACACACACTTACCCCCCCCCCACACACACACACACACCTTACCCCCCCCCCCCACACACACACACACACACACACTTACCCCCCCCCACACACACACACACACTTACCCCCCCCCCCCCCCCCACACACACACACTTACCCCCCCCCCACACACACAAACACACACTTACCCCCCCCCCCCACACACACACACACACACACACACTTACCCCCCCACACACACACACACACACACTTACCCCCCCCCCCCCACACACACACACACACTTACCCCCCCCACACACATACTCACACAGACAACCCCCCCCCCCCCACACCCACACACCCACACACAGACTTACCCCCCCCCCCCCCCCACACACACACACACAGACACACACACACTATGACAGCTCAGAGCTGATGTTGAGATGTCACAGTTCCTCAACACAGGTTCACAGTGGGTTCTGCGGATCATTTCTGCGTTCTTCATATTTTATACCAAATCTGTCATCATTGTTGATGAGCTCACTGGGAAAAACTCCAGACGACTATATCGTTACGGTAATAAAAATATATCATTTTGCATGATGACATCAGAGCAGACGAGCATGTGCATATTTGACTCGAATTGCCTGTAAAGATCACACACACACACACACACACACACACACACGGTGTATATTTTGGAGGCCATTTGGTGAAGAGTGTTTATGAGGGGAATGTTTGTGCGCCACAGTTATCAGACTTTCTCTAATGCATGACCTCCATTAGTCGTTCGCACCGACTCTCAGAGTGACTCTTCAGGCTCTGGCCCCGAGTCGTTGAGATCCAGGGCTCTTACGCGGGTCCCTTTCAGCGACCCTGGTCTCCGGATTGGTGGACTTAAGATGAGGTCACTGATCAAAGCCAATGAGGTCATCGCACAACTTTTCTCTCTCCATTCTGCCACCCGATGGAGTTTGATGATGCCACCAGCTCCAGACAAGAGGCTTCCATCCTGGAATACTCACTGGGTGCTTCTCAATATCCCTCCTCGTCTCCTCGCTCCTCCGTCCTCCATCCTATGACCCCGGGAACCGATCGAGCTCAGCCATCTTGAAGGACATCTCAATTCTCTGATTGCACCATGAGGAGGCGAGGGTCGAGGAGTGAGGAGGCGAGGGTCGAGGAGTGAGGAGGCGAGGGTCGAGGAGTGAGGAGGCGAGGGTCGAGGAGTGAGGAGGCGAGGGTCGAGGAGTGAGGAGGCGAGGGTCGAGGAGTGAGGAGGCGAGGGTCGAGGAGTGAGGAGGCGAGGGTCGAGGAGTGAGGAGGCGAGGGGTCGAGGAGTGAGGAGGCGAGGATCGAGGAGTGAGGAGGCGAGGGTCGAGGAGTGAGGAGCTTCCAGAGGAGCTGTGAGCGAGGACACAGGTGTATCCTATGCGGAAGTGTTTTATTGACTTAACGTGACGCACGTGTAAATTCTCCTCCCCCTTCACATCTGTCACAATAATTTTATAGTTATATAATTTTATTGCAGTTTATATAAACCACACATGTCACATATTTCAACAGGGTATCTTGCTTTATTATTATTTATTATGAATTTCTTAAATAACCAAACTTCAACAACATAAGGGCAGATCTTT
>JARPMJ010006540.1:0-51591 GCA_033366665.1 Phoxinus dragarum
TCTTTAAGACTCTTTAATGATGTAATTCAGAAACCAGGGTATTATTGTGTATGGTTTTTTGCCCCCCTCCCAAAAAAAACAATACATTTAATGAAACTTTTTTTTTTTTTTTTTTTTATATATATATAAAATGTTGCCTATTTTAAGACCATTACTGGTAGTTTTTTTTGGTGTTGTGACCATTATTTGATTTACAACAGCTCATAAAAAAATAATCAATCGTCTGACAGCATCCGTTTTCATTTCCATAATGCAAAAATAGCTTTCTTATTACTGTTGTGAAGAAATATATTTTGATTGTAAAGATGTTCATAAATGTATAGATATTGTTGTATTAATGATTTCAATAAAAATTTATAACAATTTTTTTTGATAGTGTTAAAAATAATGGTTTACATTAGGAATGTAATGAGATTCACCATTGAAAATATGGCAATTTAAAAGTCAAATGAAAAATCTGGATGCATTATAGTAATTAGAAATTTGCATAACTAAAAAATTGGTAACACTTTACAATAAGGTCTCATTTGTTAACACCCACTTACAATTTATTTTGTGCATTTAATAAAACGTAATATGCGTGCTTCATATAGACCTTCATTCAAGAATTACATCTTGAATTGAGTTTTACTGTATGTTCAACCTTTTTCTTTTGTTTTAAAGTAGGGAAAAAGTCTTGTTTTTTTTCTTTTCTTTTTTCTCCCTTGGTATCCATGACATTGCAATACATTTAGACATAGACGAATTAGCATGTTGCTGTGTCCCAGGGAGAAGGCAGAGCAGCAGTTATTGCACATGAAGGCACAACACAGCGAGGCTCAGCGTAGCCTGCTCCATCAGCTGCACCTCGAGCGCAGCCGTCATGAGGAGCAGTCTGAGCAGCAATCGCAGAGAAGAACAGGAGGCGCGCAGGGAGCGTCTCCTCAGCACCGAGCGCTGGAGTGAAGAGCAAGCTCAGATCTGCAGCAGGGTGGCACAGGAAAGAAAGAAACTGGAGGAGGAACACCAGGAAGAAATCAAGAATCTAGGAGAACACATCCACTTCATGGAAGCTCAGGTAGAACTCGCATCCAGGGCTGAGGAGGAGTTGCTCATATTACAAAGACAGCTAGAAGATAAGCTGGAAGAGTGTGTGTTCAGCTTGAAGACAACACGGTTTCCATGAAAGCTCAAGATGCTCTTGTTCAGCGTTTGACCTCAGAACTTCATGCCAAAGAGAAGGAAACTGAAATTAGAAATGAGAAAGAACAAAAGCTTTGCAATAAGCTCTCTCAACTAGAGCAAAAGCTTAAAGCGGAGCGAGAAAAGAAGCAAGAACTTCTGAAGCAAAAGGAGCAAATACAGAAAGAAATGGACAGAAGTACTCAAGATCTAAAAAAGGAATTTGCAAAAGAAAAAGAGAAGGAACGGGAGCTTCTTGACCAAATTTCTGAGTTGACAGAAGAGCTGGAAAACTGGAGGACCAAATCTGAGACCTGGCAGAAGGAGATCGAAATAATGCAGGGAAGCAGTGGTCATCTATCTACTGCATTTGGTGAACAGCAAATTCAATTGAGCGAAAAAGGGAAAGAACTTGAGGAGCTTCAAGAAAACTTGGCCAAAACGCACGAGGCATTGAAAACCAGAGATGATGATCTTACAAGACAGGCTTCTGAGCTCAATGCTGTGGAGATGGAGCGGGATCGACTCATAGAGGAGCTCAAGGGTCAGTGTGAGGTTCTCAAACAGCTACAAACACAGGTAAATAGTCTCTCTGAGGAGTGGGATCAAATGCACACAATGGAGCAAAACCTTCAAGGCTTTCTTCTTGTGGAGCAGGGTAAGGTTGAACAGCTCCAAGCACGTCTGAACTTGGAGCAAGAAGAAACAAGACATCTTGAACAAGAGAACTCAAGCTACCGGCAACTTGCAGACCAGCTTTCTTCTCAGATTGTTGAAATGGAGGCTGAATATACCAAACTTAAAGAGAACGGAGATAATTTTGCACTGGAACTGCAAAGCAAAGACAACCAAATGCAGGAACTCAGCCGTCAGCTTGAAGCCAAAGCCGAAGAGATGGATTTGCTCTGGAACGAGGTTCAGCTGAAGATGAATCTGTTTAAAAGCATCAGTCATTTCTCTGGTCAGGTTCAACTTTTGACCAACCAATTGGAGGACAAAAAGCGAGAGCTGTGCTCTCTGAGAGAGGAGGCCGACAATACCACTAACCAACTGACAGCAATCGCTGATGGACTCCCAAGCAGAGCTTCTGCAAATGGAGGAGGCGTTTGAAATCGAGAAGTGCCAAATGAAAGAACAGCTTCTGGAGATGGAGGGACTTGTCATGGCCCTTAGAACTGGAGATGGACTCCAATCCCCACAGGTTTGTGGTTCTCCAGCTAGTAGATGACCGCCGAAACAGATCCAAAAGATTAACAATTGCTGCATTGATCCAATCGTCGATTCTCCCGTACGGATGCCAAGAATTGACCGCTCACTACTTTTGGTGTCTGTCCAAGAATGTTTGACTGAATGTTTCACAGAATAAGATCTCATTAACAGTAGATTCTCGCTTTGATTTTTCAGACCTCATTCTGCATCTCACTAACTGAATGATAATGTGTCACTGACATGCATGAAAACTCACTATTAATAAATTACTGTATGTATTCTGATTGAAAATGTGGTTATTGCATCCTATTTATTGTATTAATATTACATTTGTGTTTGTTGCCCTAAACTTATGCTGCTTTTTTTTTTAAATGTTGAAAATCTTGCTATGAAAACTCCTGAAATTATATTGTTTTCAGTACTAAGCTGGTGCAGAGGCTGGTAAGATTGTAATGGAGGGCTGATCTCTATATTTTGGTGTCCAATTGTAGGGCTCAACTTGATGAGGTCACGTCTGAAAACAGTGCACTGAAAGACAGGCTTGCTGTCTTACAGCAGGATGTCCAAGTCGCTGGAGGAGGAGGTCAACAAAAAGAGGTAAAGAAATCGTCAATTTGGACTTGTCAATTATCTAAACTTAATTTTAGCATTTATTTAACAAAACCAAATTTCACTTCACTATTTTTTTGAAGGAGGGAAACTTGAAGAGATGGACAGAGAATACATGAAAAATCGAGATGACGAGAGAGGCTACGAAAAGAGGCAAGATTGGCATCAATGAAGTTCTTGGAAAAATATTGATAGCATGGAGAGGGTAGCATGGATATTAAATGATGATTTATCAGTGCACTTTTTTTATTTATTTTTTATTCATGTGCCCTCATGATCTTTAACCAAAATAACTTCCCCTCCCTCTAGCATCTCTTTTCTGTTTATTGGCAAGAGGGCGGGACAACCTGTCACTCACATGACATCACAGCAATAGCAAACCCACAACCATCCAATCAGTTTCCAAGGGACAAAATCAAGTTTTGTCGCCCTACTTTAATTATTATTTTTTTGTCTTGTTCGAGAAGCTGTTTCACTCTGATATACATCACAATAGAGAAGTAAAGGCTATCGCAACTTCCATTTAATGCTTACTTTAAATTAAAAATGAAACTCTGTTTTGCTATCTTTGTGGGGACTCTCAATTGGCGTAATGGTTTTTTATACTATACAAACTGTATATTCTATCCCCTACAGCTTACACTAACCCTACCCATCACAGAAAACTTTCTGCATTTTTATGTTTAAAAAAAAACACCATAATTTATTTCTCTCTTTTGTTAAATATGCTGTTTCGCTCATGAATGTCACATTATGAATACTGAATGATTGCACAACATTATAGTTCCTGCTCCTAACAATTGTTTTTCCTTATCAACATAGAATTCCAAATGTCGAGAAGAGGTGCTCGATCTCAGTGCGAGAAACCTTCAGCTTAGCAGTGAGAACGCTGAACTGAGTTCCCGGCTGTGTACTGATCAGAGAGCAGTGGAGACGCTGACTGACAGGCTAGCCACAGGTGTGCCAGGAGAACGATGGGACAGCTGCGTCCTACAGACAGCTGCAGGAAACCCTACAGCAGCAGGAGAGCGACAAACTAAAGCTCCAGGAACAGTGGCAGAAAAATAAGGATCTTCTAGAGAGGGAGCTTAAAACTGCCAAGGAGATGGTATGATTTAGTTTTTTAGGAGATGTATTAATAAATTATCTCAAAGTTGGCAGAAATCACTGAAACTCCTCTTATTTTTCAGCTCCAGCATTTGACTGTGGTTGAGTCTGCGTTGACTAGTCAGACTCTGAAAAACCAAGCACTAGAGCAAGACAAGGACCATTTGTTGAAGGAAACCGCAGGCCGAGACCAGAAGGTGAGATGCTGATGCTTTTTCTTTAAGCACTTTTCTGATACTGGACATGCTAAAGCTTGCTTTGTGTGTGTGTTGCAGCTGGAAAAGCTTCAGGAATCACTTCGTAACTCAGAAACCCAGATAGAGCAGCTCAACTCCCAGATCCTAATTCTGCGGCAAGAAAAGGATGTTCACGTCCAGGAGGCAGCCACGCATCATAAGATGCTGCAGCAGTGTCAGGACAAGGTGAACAATGATCTTTATACTTGTTTTGGGTTTGTTCAATAATAATAAAATGAATAACTGCTAAAATATTGTTGTGTAACACAAGGTCCAGGAGCTTGAGAACAGCATACATCAGCTGGATAAAGAGAAGGAGCATTTACATCAGACCCACAGGATTCAGGAGGAGACTACAGTCAGTGTTCTGCAGAAGGAGTGCAAGCGCTTGCGAGTACAGAACGAGGACCTTCTTAACAAAGTTAGTCAGAAAAAACAAATTGCTATTGCAGTGGATTTTTCTCAATTTGCAATTATCTTTGTCCAAATTTTACTCCCCATTTATTTTCTAGTGCACTATTTGGAATGCATATGCGTGACCCTTTTAACCAAGTTCTACACGGACCCATGACCTCTGTGTTGCTGGCACCATTCTCTACTGTTTGCATGGCAGGAATGTTCTGGATCCACAATTGTGATTTCCATATAGTGCACACTTTTAAACACACAAGGCATTATTTTTGCTGTGTACAGCCCATGTATACTTGTCATTGCTATTATAGGGCATTATTATAATTATTATTGAATGAGTGAGCTCGATAAAGTCCACTATGGTTTCGGACAACACTACAAATGGGAGTCCCCTCAAATAGTGCCCATCAGTGCCCTTTAAGGGTATAGTGGGTTGATTTCGGACACAGCCTATGTGTCTCAGAAGTGAAAATCTCATAGCCACTTGTCTTCCCCTGAGCACAGAAACACTGCACAGCTGGTATAGGATTCAAATTATCCTCATGTTTAAACGTTTTGTACAAATGTTCAACTTGGAGGAACTTTTTTTACAAAGTTTTTTTTTTTTTTTTTGTCTATGAAAGCACAAATTCATTATGTATATTTGGTACAATACTGTTCAAAAGTTTAGGGTCATGAGAATTTTGTCAATGTTTTTGAAAGAAATCTCTTATGCTCACCAAGACAAAATACAGTGTAACCAATAATATTGTGAAATATAATTACAATTTAAAATGACTCTTTCCAACTTTAATATGTTTTAAAATGTAACATATTTCAGCAGCCATTATTCCAGTCTTCAGTGTCACATGATCCTTCAGAAATCATTCTGATTAGCTGGAATATATATTTTTTGTTAGGTGGCTCAGCTGCAGACTCAGGAGCTGGAACTTCAGAGACTGACACATCAGTGCCTCACTTTGAGAAACCAGCAAGTAGAGCTAGAGGCTGCTAAACATGAGGCAAATGAACAGGTTTGGAGATCATTTTCTACCTCTCACTGATTGAGAATTCCTCATGAATGCTTTTGGTCTCACATTTTGTGTGTTTGATACTGTGGTTTAGGCACTAAGGCAGAGAGCGCTCTGTCGCTGGTCCAGGCTCAGCATGTACGTGTGGTACAGGAACTAAGGGAACAGGTGGGGTCTGGCACCCGGGAGCACTTGGGTCATCTACAAACTCAACTGGCTGAGCAGCAGCTCAGGACGCAGGATTTAGAGGGTCTGCTTCGCTCTCAGGCCAAGCAAGCCGGCATTCAGATGGGCCTTCAGCAGGTACAGCTACACTTTCAAACTCTTGATGGGTGAACATGTCAATTTTCCTAAGCTGGACATCACTTTTGTCCACAACTGTATTTATCATTGAATAGTTTACGTTTTTTTCAACCTTCACCTCATATTCCAAGTAATTTTATTTACAAACTATTAAATTAAACAACAGGAGCAATACGAGAAATTGATGGTGAATATGCAGGAGCGTATGGATGAAGATTGAAGCCAAGCTGAAGAACACCCGTGTGATGCTGCAGGAGAAAGTCAACCAGCTAAAAGAACAGGTAACCAGAAACAAGTGGCTTTAAGTTCCCCAATTATGCTTTTTCAGATATTACCTTTCATGCAGTGTGTAATATAGCTCAGCTGTTTGTGATTTGTAAAAGGCCTGCAAAGATCAAAGTGCACTATATATGGAGATATCTGTATCCCGAAAGAACAAACCGAGTCTGAATTGCCTGAAACGAGACGTCAGTAATTCCAGTCTTACTTCCTCCATAACCCTACATATAGGTTTGTAACAAACAAATGTGCCTAATGCCAGCCTATGGTCTTCATTGGCTGCCACCGTAGTTGTAGCTGAGGCCAGGCAGAGTTTGGTTTGTGTTGTTTACATGTCGAGAAGACTCGGTTCTCTGCGCTGTGAAAGCAAATCCATTTTGAATGAACTTTCGAAAGGGTTGGAATTGCAGTAAAACCGACACCATCGTTAAAATAGCACAATAGGGGCACTTTAAAACCACGTTACTGAATACTGCATAATATTACTTTTCTGAAGTTTATAGGATGTGAAATATTAGCCGGCATAATGTAACAAGTAAAAATTTCACATGATTCCACATACTGCATGTTGTTTATAAATAAAGATGTGAATAAATGTTAACAATTTATATAAAAGGTGGATATTTTAATCCGATAAGAAGCCAGCGTGTAAAATTACGATGGAAACACATTGACTGAATAAATTCCCTCGATGCGCAACAAAAAGCTCACGTGACTTCTCATCAACAGTGGATGTGATTGGCTAGACTAACCAGCGGACCAATCGCATCGCACAGCAGATCAATATTGGTTTGATCATTCTGAAATGCCTGAGCCAAAGTCTGCCATCAGAATTATTTGGTTTTTAATTCCCTCCAAGAAGCGTCTCACATTATCACGTTTGCAAACACCAGCATATGAACGCAAGATATCATGACTGTTTATTGCGTTTCGTCTGCTCGCTCTGAGATGCATGTCATTTATGATGGAGGTAAAAAGAGCCACATTTCCTATCCCAATTGCAGCCACTTTAATTTTTATTAGATATTTTGTGACAATTTCCCAGGAAGTGATTCATTTGTTCTCTTGATTCATGTGTCTTTAGTGCACAATTTTGGGCATTTCATCCATAAGACTGTAGTGTACATACTACATAACAAAAATAGTATATTAGTATTCTGTTCAAAAGTTTGATTTTTATTTTTATAGTGACAATCCCCTCTCTAACTTCCCCTCCTATAGCTGGGCAAAAATGCCAAGTCAGATCTGCTGCTGAAGGACCTGTATGTGGAAAACTCTCAGCTCATTGAAGGGCTCTTCAGGTGACCGAGCAGAGGCAGAAGAGTGCAGAGAAGAAGTCTTTCCTGCTGGAGGAGAAAGTGATCGCCCTTAATAAACTGCTACGTAAAATCGCCCCAGCGTCGTTCACGGCTTAGACTTGTTTCACTCCATTACGAGCTTTCACCTGTTGTACTGGACTGTGAAGTCCCACCCGCTAGTGCACTTTTGTATTTTGGTGCGAATTGTTTTTGTAAAAGCAGTAAACAATCCTAGTGTTAAAAGTAAAAGCACAAATTAATGCAAAGTCTTACAATTACTCTAACAGCATTTTGGAATAAAATCATGCTGTTTTCAACAATATAAAGAGGATGAAGCGTAAAGATAATTTAAGGTCATATTTTAGTCTCTTCAGAGGCAAGTGAATTGATCATTTGTCAAGGACAAAGCTTTACACATTTCTTTATTTGTTCACTGTGATGTAGGGTACAAACCGCAAGCATACTTGCCAATCTGTTGGCTTCAAGTATTTGATAGTAATATGAGACGTATTCTTTTTTACTACAGTTTTAATGCCCATTTTATAACCAAAGCACAGTATTCACTCATTGTACAGTTTTGATACAAATACTATATTGTAATTGCACAATTTTCAATCATGATGCACTAATGTCTACTTGGATATAAATTATTCTAAGTGTTTCAATTGATGTACACCTTGTTTAAAAGAGCTGGCTAAATTTTGGGAGATAATTGTGACACCACTGTGTTGTAAATGCATCATGTACTATTTCCCACTGTAAGGAAAGTAAGTTTTACCTGTGTATGTGTGTTGCTTTGATTAAATCAAATTTAATTTTATAACATTTCAATTGTTAAAGTAAAGAAAGAGATGCGAGTATCCACAATTAACTGCTGCTTCTTAGGAGATGACATGCTCTAATACACCCTGCCGAATAAGCTGCTCACATTTCCATCTGGTTAAGAAGTGCTGTGAAGAGAGGAAGGGTGAAACACATTAGCAATATAAACACACAAGCAGTCCTTCTAGTGTGATTTAAACATGCTCTTAAGAATAGTTACCTGGCTATTTTTCTTCAACAGAATCACAGTGCCATCATCTATTTCAAACTCTCCATGGTCTTTAAGACACCGCACCTGAATATGAAGGAAAAGATACATCAGTGCTTATAAAGTTCCTGTGGGTTTAGGTACACAGCTAAATTTCACACACACAAAACTTTTGGTTACTTTATTACATTTTTGTCCCTAAAATAAAATTATTTTCCATAGAAGAAATAAAGCCTATGTTTGAATAATTACATTTTAAGCACATTCTGATTGCTGTAATGACAATTTTAATGTATGAATACTTAAATATTCTAAAAAAGAGATCACCGCTGAATTATTAATGTAACAGGGAAAAAACGTCTATATACATGTGTTTTATACCCATTACATTGATGAGAATTCAGCTGTAGATTTTTTTTTTCTTTCTATCACACAGTGCCAAAGCACAACCAAAACTATGTTCTTCCTCAAAATACATTAAGGATTTTTTTTATAACCACTAGAAGGCCAAAAGTTACAAAGTATACGTTTAATTTTAGTTTAACTTGATTGTACTAAAATAACAAACAAAATAAAATCAAAATATCTTTCTTGAATATATAAAAATATCTTGAAATAAAATAAAAGCTGTATATACATATTTAATGATTACAAATACTAATTTACTGAAACTTTCCAAAAATAAATAAATTATATATTTACACACACACAGAATACAACATTATCCCCCAGTTTCACATTCTAGGCTTAAGCCTAGTCCCAGACTAAAAATGCCTGTTTGAGCTGTTTTAACTGAATGTAACTTGGACTGACATATCTTAAAATATATCAGTGCCATTGTTTTGTCTCAAGATGCACATCAGTAATGTTTTCTTCCAAGGCATTAATGTCCTAATTGAACTAAGGCCTAATCCAGGCTTAATTTAAGACTTGTCTGTGAAACCAAAATAACACTGCACTCACCTCAATGTATAAACTCTTAGGGGGCTTCATATCCTGTGTTATGTCCAAACCTTCCTCTCCCCCAATTTGAATCTCATATAGGTCGCCAAGGATTTTTTTATACTGATTGAACCACTCCATCTGATTTAGAAGCATTTGAATTAACATGTCAGTCACCAAGAAGAAACAGGTGGCATTTAATAATTTGTTACACAGTAGACATTCAGGCCCACCTCTTCAGCACACATATGAAACCTGATGGCTGCTGTGGGCAGTACACTGCCGTACTCCCATCTGAGGGCACGGATTCGCAGGGAGGCGATCATAACTGTGGGAAGAACGAGAGAAGTGTTTGATCACACCAGTGATCCAGACGATGGATAGCAGGAAAGCAGTGAATCACTCACAGGTATGCGGAGATACAGCGCTGGTTCCTCAGGAGACAGCAGTGGCGGAACTTGATGCTTGGTATCAGCTCACTCTTGCCCTCGGTCTTTGACCTCATTCCTATAAGAAACAAGTTTATATTGGAGTATATTGGCTTTTTAAAACTAAATCATACAGTATTTATTAATATTTTCAATAAGCTTTTATTTTGATATTTTATTTTAAGTTGTAGTAATTTTATGGACTTTTTCATTTTTATTATTTACACACAAAAAAATGTATTAAGCTTTATATTTATTTCAGTATTAGTATAAGTATTTTGTTATGCCAAGGCAACCTTCCTAATTTCTAAAGGTTTCAGTTTTACTTCATATAAGAAATTTATTTTTAATGGCTTTGCCTTTGACAGTCATCAATATGAGATACAAAATCCATAACTACAACATACAAACTAAAATTGACAGTCCTAATATAAAATAAAAAACAATGACAAAAAAGTCAAATTATGAAAAAAAAATATATATATCTTATCTTAAAGTCATTATGAGAAAGTCAACATTATGACATGAGTCTAAGTATTGACAAAAAAAAAATAATGACTGTCAACATTGAAATACTTCAGTAATACTCAAGTCATAATTATCTGATAAAAATAAGAAATTATGACATGTAAATTATGAGAGAAAAGTTAAACATTTTGATATTTTATGTTATCATTTTGACTTTTTATCTCATAATTACGCCGCCTTAGTATGACATACATTTGATATGACAAACCGTTTATGTCTTAGAATCATAAAACATATTTGGCTGAATCAATGTCACAAAAAACGTGTTTTTTAATGGTTTGAGTTTATAAAAACAGCATTGCAGCCCCTGCCGTTTGCTAACTAACTGTTAATCAAACACAGAAAGCATTAGTGTCGATGCGAGCTAAGCACACACTTACACATCACTCTGGTTCTGTTCATACAGAGCCTTCATTTCCTCCAGGACTTGCCGAATACTGTCTTCCTGAGGGAACATCCAGGACAAACCGGTATTACTTCACTTTAACATGTTAATGACATCCGACTGTTACTAACTTACCTTCTGAAACTATGGCAGCTAAATTACAGTTCTCTATTAGTATTATAAAACCGTAACGTTACTTTACTTACATTAAACGCGGGCAGCTGACCATCTCCCATCCGATGTAGTTCTCTTATAAGTTCGACTGATTTTTCGCAGAACATTATAAACGTGTTTGTACTAAAAAGATGTCGATATTTCAGGGATAAAGTCTAAGCTTAAGCTAGTAAATGTCCAATGTAGGCAAAGCCAGTTTTCGCGGCAATTTTGGTTGTTATGATCACGTGAGCCTCAAAGTTACTACGGAGAGTCAAAAAGGACATTTTCAGATATGAGTAGTGACGGGACTCATGTCCGCGAATCGGTTCTTTTGAACAGTTCGTTTCAAAGAACCGGTTTAGTATTCAAGAAGAACATGACATGCGTCCTTGTGTGCATGAAGATACAACACAAGTATGAATGTTTTAAGTAACCTAAAAGCAAAAAACAATTCAATGCCTAGGCCACTTTCTGATAACTTTGTAACCGTATACCAGACAACATTATTATGCTTAAAAAGACATCGATTTTAAGAAAACTGAGTGGAAGTAGCACATTGTATTTTTTCAGGGTTACTTTTTTAAAGCATTGAATTATTAGATTGTTGTATTACTGTATAGCATGACTAAGTATAAGTAATCAAGTACATGCTGCCATCTAGAGGTAAAATGGTCACATACAAACAAACACAGTTCACAGGTCATGCCTCTGAACACCTTAGGTTTGGTGACACCAATCTTTGGCAGTAGAAGGTTAATCCCATCTTAGGTTTTTGCGTGGAGAACCATCATATTTTCTGTAAATATAATTCTGTAAATGATGAACAAATAAAAAGCAGCAGATATTGTGGCGTTGTGCAATTTCCCAGAAGAAATAGACAGGAGATGGAGGTCCAGTTCACAAACACCCAAAGGGCTTCCATCTCCCTTTTCATAATTGTGACTTTTTTCCTCATAATTATGACTTAGTATGACATAAATGTTACTGGTTGTGCCATAATTTAGGCTCTTTTTTTGTTATAATTAAGACTTTTCATGTCATTTTTACTTTTTATGACATAATTATGATTTACTAGTATGTCATAATAATGATTTACCAAAGTATGAGTTTATGTGGCAGAAAAGTGATTCCATACTCATGTGCCTATATTGGCACACTGTCTGTTCAAAGTGGAAGTGGTAATTTACCATGCTTTACAGTGTCAAAGGCCCTTATAAGGCAAGTCATATGTCACTGTGTTTCAGAACCGATCATATATTTAAAGGTGACATATTATGCCCATTTAATATATATATATATATATATATATATATATATATATATATATATATATATATATATATATATATATATATATATGCCCATTTTCAGAAGATGTAGCCTAATATAAATATATGGTGTCCCCAGAATGTGTCAGTGAAATTTCAGCTCAAAATACCCCAAAGATCATTATAGATTGTCAAAATGCCCCTTTTTGGGTGTGAACAAAAACGCGCAGTGTTTGTGTGTGTTTCTTTAAATGCAAATGAGCTGCTGCTTCCCGCCTTCGTTCAAAATATAGCCTACGTCCTGGCTTTACACGAGCTTCAGATACTCCAGCAATAACAAACACGTGAATTCTCACTCATCCAAAATCTCAGAAATAACCAGAAGCAGAGTGCAGCATTAGAGAGACTCAGGAAGAGGTTGCAACTTTTAGACGCACCTGGACGTTTCTGAATGGTTAGTGGATAGGCTACATGTAGTTGTTGTGGAGTTACATTGATTCTCATCCACTTCCGTCATGTTTAACTTTTACACAAGTTGACACAGTTCCCTGAGGTCTTTATAAGACAGCTGCGACATTTTTTTGGTCTAATAGTGATTCTGTGCCGCCAATGACAGAACAGTTTGCATGCTTTGCTCAAACTTTTGCCATTGCATTAGAACTGGTTACACTGTTGCCCCTTGCGAAAAAGGTAACGAGCAGATTAAAAGACGGTAATAGTGAGATCTCCATTTGTACGCCAGAAGACCCGATTATAGCACTTAAACGGAAAAAAGTATGATTTGTCCCCTTTAAATTATGAAATCTAAAATTCTCCAAAGCTGTTCACCAAGCTTACGATTAAATTTCATATTTAAAATCACCATTGAACATCTGAATCTCAGTGAAATTGCAGAACACAGAGCTTCTGAAGGCAGCGACCAATTGGTGATTGGCTCTTTTATATATTAGGTGGGACTTTTTCCTCCATATTGCATGTTGTACTTTCTCGCATTCATAGTAAAATGAGTGCACTGTCTAGTCTTTGACAGTGTGGGAACAGCAGAGTTTATAGGTGTGAGCTAGATTAAGCAATAACACCCAAAGGCGGGGGTGCAAAATGGGAGATATCATTCCCTGTGGACGTGGAGTCAATGAAGTCATGCTCAGTATCTACTCCACAGTTTGATTGGGATGCCTCCCAAACCGGGGATAACAGTAATAATTAACAGGGACAGCTGCAGATACGCTCCCTCTGTCAGCGGCCACAGCAGACACCGTCCACTCGGCCTGGGTACCAAATCAACTTCTAAAACCATAGAAACCGTCCACAGCCATATCAGTGTCTTGTGCTACAACAGGTGGTCCCTGAAGTTCACAATTCAACCTCCCCCCTTGTCTCAAGTTTGCTGCCTACCGCTTAACATTAGACCTGTGTGGACACTCGCATTTGTTATCGAACAACTCTCAAACATCCTCTGCTTGGTTTGTATTTTTCAGGCCAAGATAAAATCCCACTTACGGACCCAAACATGTCTCTGTCAGAGCAGCGGCATCACATAAAACCTTCGGGGCTTTGGGAGCTGTCGCTGTAAGTGCTTATAGGCTCTCGGATGGTTGTCTCGGGTACCTGGGAAATGAGTGGAGTGAAAATAACAGGAGAGGGAGATAAACAGAATGAAGGGATGAATGGAAAAGAGGAAGAAGGATCAGAGAATGGGTCAGTGGGATTTGTCTTGTTTTCTCACACCATGAGTTAACCAGCATGCGTCTAAAGAGCCTTCAGCTGTAGCTTTGGCTCCTTCAGTCTTTCTCATCGACAGGATCTAACGGAACAGATTCAGCTGTGGCCTCCGATCCCGTCCCGCTGGAACTGCACAAATGTTGCCACTTGAGCCGCGATGTCACTAACACCCCCATCCGCTAACCCCCTCCAGCTGATTTCAAAAGAAACCTGCTGTCTGTTTGAACCAGTGGTAGAGAACTCTCTGGTGTCTTGCTAAAAATGATTCAGCCGGTTGCGTGCACATATGCATGACAGTGCTTGGTCGTTGGTATTTATGGCATAGTGTAATACACAATGCTTGGGATAGAGTACAGCCTATATAAAAGTACAGGGAACTTTTATAAAGAGCCAATAAAGCTTATGGCATTTAATAGGAGTAAAATTCCACTGTGTTGTTAAGAAGTGAATAGATCTCTAATTGTTCTGTTTTACATCCCTGTATCATAAATTATATTCTACATCTGTATTCTACGTCTTTCTAATCTACGTGGTTGTTTAAGAAATGAAAAGCTACACAATTCATCAATTAGGGTTAGAAGAACTGTTGTCAAACATAACATGCTAGAAATGCTATAATAATGATTCAGTCGATGACTCTTAAGATTTTGCCTATTTAAATCCAAACAGCGACTTAATTTTTTTGGCAGTGTAAGTGTATATATATATATATATATATATATATATATATATATATACAGTATACAATCATGTCTTTTTTTAAAGCATGCCAGGATGCACTACATGAAGTTGGTAGAGAGAACAAACAGAGCGAGCAGTGCTGGAATACATATATGTAAATATAAAATTGTGCAAATGTATAATAATAATAAAGATTGAGTAGGTGAAAGAATATAATGGACTAGATTAAATATGTCTTTATTTAATCAAATGAAAGCTGCGTGTGAAGCCATTGAAAGGTATTGAGACCTTGTGTGATGTGCTGTTTACTGTCTGTGTGAATTTCCTCTCTGATGACAGATGTTTCGATCTGAATGGTGTCTGCTGTGGAAGGCCATTAACTCGAAATACTTCACAAGACTATATGATGTACGTCTACTGCCAAAACATTTGGAGGTATGATTTAATCATTCAACATGCAGCCATACATTCATAGGGTAATTGCGAGGATGTCTAGTTTCAGCTTGTCTTAAATATTGAGATCATGTGAGTTTCATCTGCTCTCATCATGTTATAGGCCGTCTGAGTGTAGTGTCCGCCCACCAGTTTTCCAGTCCACGCAACTGTAGTTCACACATCTTCAGCTGTCAACATGAGCTGGGTGTCAGACGAGGGCATTTAAATACGAAAGCACCCTGTCCAACATAAGTCTATCAGGCCAGTTCTCATCAACTTCTTCAATATTCCCATGGATTAGAAATCGGGTCCATCTGGTAGGCCTGTAATTGAATGCATGGATAAATTGTTTGTCTGCTGAAATGTCCTAGAAATCACCTAGAGTTCCTAGAAATCATAAAAATGTTGTTGGATTGAAACAATGATTCCAACATGGTTTTCTACTCCTACCAACCACAGCAGTCACTTTTTAGTTTTTCGAAATTTCGAAACAATTTAGTTTCTTCAAGCAAAATCAACTAAAACTCAAATATTCTCAAAATGTTACCCAAACGAGCACTTTCCTTGTTAGTTGTTAGTTAACATGAACTAACTATGAACAACACTTCTACAGCATTTATTAATCTGAGTTAATATTAATTTCAACATTTACTAATACATTATTAAAATCAAAAGTTGTATTTGTTACCATTAATTAATGCAGTGAACTAACATGAACAGCTGGATTTTTATTAACATTAACAAAGATTAATAAATGTTGTAAGACATGTATTGCTCATTGTTAGTTCATGTTAGTTAATACATTAACTAATGTTAACAAATGAGACCTTATTGTAAATTGTTACCAATTTTGTATTCAAAATTAACTTTAGAGTGCTTTTTGACGCACTTAAGTATAGGTCTTGCATTCATCTTTATATGTAATCATAATTAATTCTATTGTCTTTGAAATATGGTTAAATTGAATGCATGTATATAGTCAACTTTAATGTCATAGTGTAACTTTAAATTTAATATTGATGTGATATTGAATAACACACTATAGTTAAAATTGCATAAAAAAGGTAGGCCTACTTTAAATTGTAATAATATTTCACAATATTACTGCTTTTACTGTATTATACAGTCTTGTATAATATACAGCCTTGGAGAGCAGAAAATATTTCTTTCAAAATCCTAAAAAAATATATATTACTAAAACCAAACTTGAAAATGTTTACTGCATGAGAATGCATTGTTTTTTGAAGAGTGTTATTTCCAAAAAAAAATCAATCAATGACAAACTGTTGGATAAATCCTATAATTACAGTAGTATGAACTTGCAGCTATTTGAAAAGTTAGTAAATGAAATATTCGCAACATGCTGAACTCTATATGGGAGACTGGAGGAATGCCTGAAGCGCACAGAGAGTGTCATTCACTCTCATCACCAGTAGATGACAGCAGAGTGCATTAAGCACACATGCTCTCTTTCTCTCTGCACTTCCTGCGTATTTTAAAACATAATAATTAATAATAATAAAAAACATACACAACAGATGCTTGTGATTCATAAACAAATTATGGTTTATCACTCATAGTTTATAGAAAGTTTTAATTCTTGCACATGGGACTCATTCTTATTAGACGTCAGCAGGCTTAAATCATGTAGGCCAAATTAATGAAGATGAATGGCTTAATTATTGTGTCTTTGTTATTGTAAGTGCCATAATGAAGGTGTACACGCATATAACACTAATTATTAGCAAACTGACAATATTAAACAAAAGTAAAACAATTGAGGCGTAGACTGTAATTTCTACTAGATGAGATGCCTAAATGGCTTTCTAATTGGTTCTCAAACCCAAGATAATCCTATTTAAAAATGCCCTTAAGGTATTCTTGTCTTTGTGAGATGCCTGTGCAAGTACTGGTTTATGAAAGGTGTCTGGTGCATTGTAGGACAAATGGGTGAGGCCAACAACTCTGAAGAGACTCAGAGTTATATACCGGATGGATAGCCACAATAGATCTTGATGTTGGCATATTTTACTAGTTTGAAAGTGTTGTATTTAATGCCAGTATTGAGGCCGTCACGTGTGTGTGTGTGTGTGTGTGTGTGTGTGTGCGTGCGTGCGTGCGTGCGTGCGTGTGTGCGTGCGTGTGTGCTTTTTATACCCACATAAGTAACTACTGTCTTTGTACTGTACTGACAAGCAATTATTATAAACTAAAATATACTTTAATGTCATTTCTTTTGACGCTTATGTATTTAAATATATTTGTAATTATACATTTGAAACAATTAACTATATTAACTTCAAATATAATAACTTTCAATTTATTTTGAATTACACACTACAGTTAAAATTAGTACTTTACATGTGCTTTATATGTTAATCAAGACATGAAAATAAGTGTACTTCTTTAAAACATGACAAAAGATTATTATACATAATGATTTGACATTATTACAAAGTGCATTTTAAAAGTGTACTTAAAGGGATTGTTTGCCCAAAAATTCTGTCATCATTTACTCACCCTCAAGTTGTTCTTAACCTATATGAGTTTATTTCTTCATTAGAAACCAAGAAATCATAGTCCTGAAAGTGTACTCTCTTAAGTACACTCAATTAATTTGATTAATATTATATTATCTGCAACTGCTAGTACTGTTTTTTGAAAATATACTTTGTACATTTGATGTACACTAAGCGCACATTCAGTATAAGCACACTTCTTTTTCACAGGGGGGCTCTTAAGCCTTGTTTATACTCGACGCGTCCGCAAGAGCGCGAAGGTGCGCGCGGCAAAAATGACGTCGTTGCGGTGTGGGCGGTCGCGCGCGTTGGGTGCGCAAAGCGGCGCAAAGGCCCATTTCGCGTGGCGGTGTGCACGGCAGATTTTGTAACAGCGCGCGGCTCCGCATCCGAAGATGAACGACTTCGAGCCGAATCTGGCCGAGCACGAACTTCTCATCACACCAGCACCCAGTTTTGCGCGTCTAAATTAGTTGCTTACATTTAAAAAAATGAGCATACAATAGCATAAAAAGCCTTTTTAATGAACATAAAGGTCCATGGTTAATACAAATGTGCACGAAGTTAATGAAATGTTTAGTGAAATTAGAAATATTTAAGAGATCGTTAATGTATTTGTATACGTACATGTATTCCCATATAGGCTAGCCTACATATTTTGTTCTAATGTCACAAGTAATAATCTCAGGGTTTACTGGGTTTTACACGATTATTTTTGTATGGTGGTGGTAACTAAAATAAACATTGTCACGTGTTTATATTTCTTCTTCTCACCGATTCCTGATGGTTTAGAGAGGACAATTACTCGAGTCGCCCCCTGTAGTTTCAAAGAATAGTACAACGGCGAGCGCGTCAAGTATAAACGCCTCGACCGTTTGGAGAGGTGCGCGCGCGGTCAGCGGAGACTCGCGCTCGTGCGGACGCGTCGAGTATAAACAAGGCTTTATGCTAAAGGGAAGAGAAGATAATAGCAGCTTCTTCAGGATTTACCTCTGGAATTTTAATCCTGCTAATGTATTACAGTGGGGGGGGGGGGGGGGGGGGGGGGTGGACTTCAGCACACACACGGTCTTGAGGGCAGAAAGGTTTTCTTATCTAGAGGAGTGATTCGATCAGTAATTCAGCTGCTAATGATGCTTGTGTAATCCACACGAGATAAATCGCTGAATCAGGACAACTTTCAGTTCTTTTGTTGCATGCTTGAGTTTTACTAAATTATTAGGTGTTTTTCATCGTCGTCATGGAAACGTCAGTTATGCTCCCTATTCAGATGGGACAGGAGGGAGAGTGAAACTCTAGTAATTGTGAGGGAACAGATCTTTGCTGGTATCCTCCCAGGGTGTGAGACATTGTGTGGTCTGTGTGTTTACTCCTGCCTCAGGCATCGGTGTGTGGGGTTTCTCAGACTATTTCTTTTTTTTGTAACCATTTTCTAAGCTGTGTCTGATAAGCTACAATAAGCAATTGCGACTAATCATGTAATGGCAGATTAGCACCTAACACCGTCGTTTCTTGGGATAAAATATTTGGGATGTGCTTTAGACTATAGGCTAAATGAATTTAGGCCGAAGCAAGATCAGTCTAAAGGTGTTTTTTATACAGTCTGAGATTTGAGTTTGAGCATCAGTATCCATTTATGATATATAGTGGTAAGAGAGAATTGTGTAAGAGTTCACAAAAGAATAAAATTAAATTCTGTCATCATTTATTCATCCTCATGTCGTTCTAATTATGTATGACTGTGATTTTTAGTTGAACTATCTTGTGAAAAAAGCGCATTGTTGTGCACTGTAAAAAATGTGGCTGCGATTAGTTAAAATTGTTGAGATAACTTAAATATCCAACTTAACCAAACTAAACTAAAGTTAACTAAACTTAATATTTTAAGTCAAGCATGAACACATACTTTTTAAAGTTGAAACAATGTTGGATTTTAAGTTGTGATAAATAATCGCATCAATTTTTTTACAGTGTGAATGCTAGTTCAGTCTACATTGTTAATTTTTTCAAAAGAGCACAATACTTTAAATATGTATATATCAGTATATATTAGTGTTAACTGAATGTAATGCTATTGTAATCAAATTAAAATTAAAAATTAAAATCAAAAATCAAATTAAAATCAAATTAAAAAATGTAACTAACTTTAGACCTAGAGGGATTTTTTGGGCCATAAAAAAAGTTGCGGCCTTAAATTAAGTACAATCAACTTCGATGTTTAAGTCATTTCAACTTAAATTACATTAAACTCACATTAAATAATAAGTTGAATCGTGTATAACTTATAAAAAAGTTGAAAATTACTTAACTTATTTTTATGAGTTAAAGCAAATTGTTAAAACATGTTTGCATAACTTAATGATCATATATTTTTTACAGTGTGCAATTTCACAATTTTCCTTGAAATATGGCTAAAGTGTATGCAGAATGTATTGACAAGAATTTATGGTAAACTAAAATACTTTAATCGAATTTTCTGTATTTAAACACATTTGTAACGATCAGGTTGCAAATTAAAATATAAACGTTAAAAGTAATATCAAATAATGTTCAAGTACTTTATGTGCTTTAGTACGTTAATAAACACATCAAAATAAGTTAAAGCAAAACAAAAGATTAAAACAAATGTACTTTAAGGTAAAACGTTTGATTTGACATTATTATAAAGTGCATTTTTTTGCGTGAAAAGTGTGAAACAGTCATGAAAGTGTACTCTTTAAGTAAACTTAAGTGTGATTAATTTAATTTACATATTATCTTCAAGTAAAAATATACTTTTAAGATATGAAGTGCGCATTCAGTGCAATGAAGCACACTTCTTTTCCAAATAGGTTTCCTTCAAGTGTGAATGTAAAATAATTTATGTTCCAAATGATAATACTTAGTTTATAGTTTGATTTTACTTCACAAAATAAATGCAAAGATATCATTAGGATACACCAGATCATTTTAGAAAGATTCCATTGAGTAGAAGAGAGCGTTTTCTCATTTTCAAAGTCAATTTTATTGATGAACTTTCACAATAGCAGGCAGATTTCAAACGTTCATTAAATATACTTATCATTTGCCAAGTCGTGCAAACAGGTCATGAACAAGTATTATTGAGACAAGAGAGGCTCCGTCTGTCTTTGATCAATTTGTCTTGTTAATAAGTCTGGAGAGTGAGTCTGGCAGACTTTAATTTTTTTAATCCTCAGTTGGAACATAGTATAAAAAGACATGGCATTTCTTCAGTCTATCTGTCTGTCTGTTTTTATTTTCAATACTAATTATTATAACAAAGGCAACCTGTTCAGGCTTCAATTACGTTTATCCAATTTTCAGTTTTAATTTCGTCTTAGTGCCCCATGACATGAATTCACTGTACCGCAGACTGAAAAAATGATCAAAACCTAATTAAACCAGCGACCTCCAACAGTATATGCAATTATCCAATTGGGGCCGCGGCTGTTCTTGATATAAAATGCCATACCATCCTGACTGTCTTTATGTAAGTGTTAATAATAAGCTTTTCATTATTTCAAAATTAGTCAGCCTTTGTGTTACAAGTTGAATGATTTTCTGTTCCTGTAGTTCTTTAATGGTAGTTCACGGTTACAAAAGTATTCAGTTTTATTTAGATGGACATCAGTTGGTTACATTTGTCAAACCCCCCCAATCTATTTTCACAAGCTTCATTTATTCACCTTTATCTACTTTTATGAAAAATATATAACATCAGAAAACTGAAGTAATTAATATTGAAAAGAAGTAATCATTTCATTTAGTGAACCGTGGAAAAATTTGTAAATGACTCTTAAGAGACAATTACAGAAAAAAAACAATGCCTATCTGAATGTATCTGAAAGTATCCAAATGTGTGGTTGTTGTTTTTTTTGTCTCACTTCAAGGTAATTGAGTCCTCTCTGCTCTTTTGCATGCAGGCGTCATGCTTGAATAAAGGCCACATGCTTCAACACTCTTTGAGTCATTGTTTGGGTGCAGTGCTTGGTTGAAAAATGGATTAAGATGGAGTCAGACTTTATGATAGACATAAATACAGTAGTCAATATTTGAAGTGGATCAAAAAAAGTTAATAAAAGTTGTCCCTAGACAAGAACGGGTATTGTTTTCAAAATTCATGTATAAATGTATGGTTTTTGATCCACTTCAAATTTTGACTATTGTAAATATCTCTATCGTAAGATACTTATCATACTGACGAAACAGATTTGGCAAACGCTCTTTGTCTGTACACTCTAGTCTAGAGAACGTCAAATGTTTCAATTTACAATGTGTTTTTGCAGCGGTGAGCACTGTAGCCAATCACAGACATGTTTGTTGATCTCTTGAACCAATCAGGGTGTTTAATTGAGCCAGAATCCTCTCACTGGTCAAAACTTTATTTTTTTTAGTATTGAGACAAGTGACTAGCCTGTTTCCCCATACTGCCTAACAAGTGACGACAGCTTTTTAGGGATTTTAAAGGGAGCGGAATTTCTAGGCTAATAATTAATTTTGAATTTGAATAAAAGTTTTGTTTTTCATGCTGCTTAGAGGACCGACTCTGCAAATTTTCGTAAGTGACATTAATGATCTTGCAATAATTAAGTGATAAACACACTCTTATATACTGTCTATGTAAACACATCACGAGACAAAAAAAAACCTATGTCAAAATACATAGCCTACACATTAAGCAATGTAAATGCCGACAGGTTAATTGAAAAATATATGTTCATATTGATATTTTAAAAATTCTATTTTAAAGGTGGGGTATGTGATTTGCAAAACGGCCGGCAGATTTTGAAAATACACAACTCAAATGGTCCCATGTTCCATTCAAAGAACATGGACATGGATGGGTGGGAGGGGGGATGGTACGACCGTTTGATTGACGCACTTACTGTCCAATGATTCTAGGTGGTCTTGGAAATGATGAGTCCTGCCTGTTCCACAGATGATTAAATTGCTTAATTTTTATTTCAGTGCTTCTAACTCAGTGGCTGTAAGTGGGTTAGGAATAGGATTTTAAGTGATTTTGAAAAAATGGCCAAAAAAGAGAATTACATACCCCACCTTTAATTATTTGTAAAAGTTACGACGACTTGTAAAAAAATCTTAAATGTCTCACTTTACATTGCTATTCTTGTTATGGTGGAGCTGTTGCTCACACATTACTGCACTTTATAGAGATCCCTCACTAATTTCAGAAGCACCCTCAGTGATTTGATTGTGAAACCGGGCCTGATTACCTGTGTTTGAACTTGCATTGGATTCTCAGATTTGATAGCATGTGGTTTCAGGATTATTGCAGGTCAAGTCCATTGCAAATGTGTTTTCTTTTCAGTCCATATCTGTTTTGCGAGGTAAACATAAGGGACCAGAGGAGTATTTACTCTGCAGTGAGATATTGATTTGGAGTGCTGAGCGTGGATCATCAGTGTGAGCTCACACCATTACCTCACATGGACAGACTCCACTGCTTTTACTTTGTGAGAAGATTCATTGTAATTGGATGCCTCGCCCAAATCCTGTTTCAAATGCTGATCCACCATGCCAGAAAGCTGTAATTATATATTATTATCTCACTATTGTTTAATTACACTGCATTGCATGTTTTTAATTACACTAAACATCATATTTCCATGTATCCAAACTGGTTTTACTCGCACTGTAGGCTACATAATGTAAAAAAGAAAGTAAGAAAGAAAAAGGCAGTTGACAAGAATAAAATCTGGCAAATAAAAGATGTTGTCCCATATATTATATTCTGTATTTTTTAACGTGTGTGTGTGTTTTTTTTTTTTCAGGTATTCCCTACATTGTGGGGACATTTCGATGGCAATACCAGAGATAATAAAAAAAAAAAAAGTCTAACATCTTATAAATCATACAGAATGGTGTTTTTGAAATTGTAAAAATGCAGAAAGTTTTCTGTGGTGGGTAGGTTTAGGTACAGTGTGTACAGTATAAAAATCATTGTTTACGGAAAGTCCATATAAAACATGGAAACCGTGTGTGTGTGTGTGTGTGTGTGTGTGTGTGCGTGCGCGCTAATGTAGTGTAATGTAATTTTCTCATAGAAACATTTTTGTCCTGTATTTCATATGACGCATGTCTATTTTTGTAGCTCGTGTATTTCCCTTTATGGAGGAGAATATTTATTCATTATTGTATATACAGACAGAGCTGCAAACCCGAGCAATAAACCCCATTGCGACTCTCTGGAGGGATTCCTCTCATACACTTGCGTAATCTTGGCAGTATTCCTCGGAAGTTCAAGGCACTGCACCAAGAATTCCCCCCGTTACGGGATAGTGAGTGGTGCTTGATGGAAGCCCCTCCAAGACTGTAGGTCAAACAGATCAGTGACAGGCCAATAAGAACATCTATATCTCGCCGTCTCCCGCTCTCCCGCGCTGTCACTTCTGTTGTATAATGTTGCCATGGATCTGAGGTTGCGTTGCTATGGTGTCGAGAGGACTTTGTGTTCTCCCCTCAGGCCAATGTCAGGAGCGAATCATTCAGATAGCGAGTGGTATTTTCTTTCAAAGCATGGGTTATTCATAAAAACAAATAATCATTTATTTTATTTTTAATGAGACAAAGCAGGCTACACCAGAAAAAGCTTGTTTTATAACAACTGCACTCTTACATACATTATATTACAGTCATAGACTCCTTTTTTTTTTTTTAGAACACCACACAAATCTATTTACTCAATGGCTTTTTAGTTAATTCTTTTTAAAAAAAGTCCTAATTTTCAGAGTTTTTTCTTCTGTACCTCTTTTTCCTTTTCATCTGAAACTACTCACTGCTAGATTTCGTCTTGTCATCTTACAACAACCTTTGACCTCTGACCTTAGGCGAATGGAATTCACAACAAAGATTAAAATTCCGCGAGGAGGTACATCCGCTCGTGAGGAACATGCTCCTCTCATCATTAAAATACTACATTTCCAAGATATGTTTGTCACATACAATACAGAGTCCGTTATGTACACCGCCTCGCCCGTACCAATGGCGAGAGCGGGTGTTCTGTTCGCTTTTGCAAGGTCCTCCCGTGAGTGCAGTGGAAGTGTTTAGGTCCTCTTTTGTCTCTAATCATGCAGCGGACAAAAGCTTTTAAACAGTTGGTCGGTTCAGCGACAAAGTCTCGACATGTTTTCGCACGAGTTCTTTGAGGCCTGGTCCATTGTGAGGCTCCTTTCCTCTTGAAGCGTATTCCTTTCTGTCCTTTCAGCAACCATAACAAGTTCATTGCGGGGTGATAATGCCTTGGAGTCAGATGTGGGGTTGGCTAGACAAGGGCTTGAAGTTCGGGTCGGGGTTTTTTCGAGCGCTTGATGCCGGGACTTCATACTGGCCGGTCCACAGCATACTGGCAGGGGCTTAAGTTGGACACAGGGTTCTGCACGGTCGGGTAAGCGAAGTTGGCGTGCTGTTTGGCCTTGAGCCTGAGGCTGGCCAGACTGGAGTTACAGGTGTCTCTGTACATGTACGGGCTGGCCGCGGTGGCATAAGGGCAGGCGGCTGCTGACACCGCCGCAGAATTGAGGGTGGGGCTGTTCAGGTTGTTCAGGTTTCCCAGGTTATTGAGGCCTGAGCCCGGCACCCCTGCCACCGCCGAGGGCACCATTGAGGAGGCCATGTTCATGGAAGGGATGGAGCTGGGCGGGGAGAACATTGGCTGGGAGGACAGCGGGCTTACATTCATGGAGTTAAAGAAAGGAAAGCTTTTGGCTGATAAAGGGCTGCTGGCCAGGCTCTTAGTTGCCCAGTTGTTGTATGAATAGCCCGAGTACATGTCTTCGTACGGCTGCATGAGTCCGTTGAACTGGGCGCCGAAGCCATTCTTGCACAGCTCGGCTTGCTGGTTCCTCTCTCGCTTTCTCCATTTGGCGCGGCGGTTTTTAAACCACACCTGTTTAAAAGACAACGAGGAAGAGTTAGCACCGTCCGCAGTCGGAACATCATTTGTCAGTGTAATTCAGAGCAATGGGTTACACTTTATTTTAAGGTGTCATTGTGTAATTCTATATTTATGTACTAATATTAAGCAACTACATGTACTCACTATAGGGTTAGGGTAGGATTAGGTTGAGGGTTAGTTGCATGTAATATGCATAATTTACTGTTAATACGTAAGTACATGTAACATAGTGTTACCCTTTATTTTACAGTGTCCTTGTTACACGTTACATGTGGCTACTGTCGTAATAACTAAATTATGCATAATTACATGCAACTAACCCTAAGTCAAAACCTAATCCTTACCTTTTAAGTAAATGTAGTTAATTTTTATTACTCAATAAGTGCTTAAATGTATACTTGCACTGTAACACGGACACCTCAAAATAAAGTGTAACCCAAAAAATGTAACTTTGAATGCCATATTCTTTATCACTCTAACATAAAATATGTTGGAAAAAGCTCAACAGAACTTTAATATTCAGATTTTTTTCCTTCTCGTGAGATTTAAACAATAAAAAAGTTCCGCCAGGCAGAATTTAAGTGCTTCATTTATTAAACTAATTTATTCTCTTATTATGAGTTTCCCCAGTGAGAAATGTCATTAAAGAGCTTCCCTCACATTTAGTCAATTTTATATCCTATTTTTAGTGGATATTGGATGGATTAAAGTTTTAATGTGAAAAATTTAAATGAATATATTTCATTTAGCTCTCTGAGAAATTATAAAGCTGTTTTCTTGCCGATCTTTTCCCAGTGAAAGTGTTCACCGACTGTAATTAGCAAAGGAAAATAAGAAAACAAGAGTGCCTTTTAAATATTAGGTTTTATTAATGTAAATAACGTCCTTTATATGCAATATGTAAATAATTTCTTTTAAAAGTAACATAAGAAGCGGAGACAAATTATTTCGCCTTTCTCATAACATATTTTTGAAGTTAGTAACTTAAAGAAATATGATAAATACAAGCAATTATGACTCAAGTTAATACTTTATCACTTCTAAGAAGGATTGTCTCCACATATTTCAAAAAATAATCTCACAGTGATCGTACTTTGCCGAAAATGTGCTTGTGTTGTAGTTGTGTTTTCTGGGAATATTTAATGACATATTTTATCCAGCATACTGTAAATGATACCAGTTTATATTGGGAGAGAGGGAATACCCTTCTCTGTGAATGTTCCACTGACACTTTGGCAATGGTGTTTAAGGCCTTCCAAAATAACTGAATGTCAAATATAGTTCAATGATCGGTGTGTTCCTTCTCTATATTTTTGGAATACATGCATATAATGGTACGAAACTTGGTAAAAGTTTTGGCACATGCTATGTGAACAAAAACCAAAATCATGGACATGATTCGAAAAGGTTAAATGGTACTCAGATACAGTAAATAGTCACACTTTTACTCCTGGCGGTCAAAAATGACCACACTGGAAATAAATTGGAAACAAATATTTATAGTAAAACATATTTTGGAGAATATAAATTACATATAATTTTTTTTAAATATTTTTTTACGTTTACATCTGTGCTTCAAAGCATTCAAGATTTATGATGGTTTTAATGACATTTTATGAAGTTGTAAATTTCATTTTCAGGTCTATGCTTGAAAACAAGTGGCTAACAGGTAATAAATGGACTATAGGCCTAACTACTGCATAAATATAATTTATACCATAAAATCCCCTAAAAATACAAAATATTAAATAAAACATTTTCGAACTAAAATATAGTACATTCATTTTATTGGGGGAAAAAAACTGAGCGCTATATGGATCATATATACGTAAGAGGTTATTTTGTATTGTTATTGTGTATTGTTGCATTTATTGCTTATGGATCCAATGTACTGTATTGTCAATGTAAATGCACATCGAGTCCAAGACAAATTTCTCCTTGCGGATAATACAATTTATTTCATTTTCGAATCGCAGCAGTGGCCGCTTCAAATGGAGAAGAAACCTTCACAGTCATGGTGGTCCATTTTTAAAGTATCCTGGGTCAAGCTGGCATTAGGTCAGGGCCATGATTTAGGGTTTGTGTGTTTATTAGGAGCACATACTCTATCAATTGCGTAAATCAAAATGACAGCAGAAGCATGCGGAATATGTGACATAAGGTTCCAGCTGGGATTACTGGCATACATGCACAGTTCAGGAGGCCACTGATAGACATTAGGAAAGGAGTATCTCTACCTCTGTTGTTCTTTCAAAATAACAACCAAGACTGTATGCTATGTGACCTTTCCTCTGGCCAGCTTGAATTTGATCCATTAGATGTGCGCCAGACAAGGAGATAGCGATTGTATTGTCATCCATCAGAATGGAAGCCCACCTGCTCTCTTTGTGTGCTTCACCGATCAAACTTGTGCTTTTTGTTGGGACAGAAGGTCACAAACCTTTTCTAGGTTCTTCTAAACAAACTATTGTTCATGTTACATCACCGATCTCAATATAGCAGTTTTCTGGAAACAGAAAAAAATGCCACAGCTGATGTCTTGTGCTTAAGTGTTCCTGAAAATACTGGAATAACCCAGGTCATAACTATAATTTATGTCCCATGGTTCAAAAGGAGACTTTCATTACACACAGTTTCCAAATGCACCATAGTGACAGAATAGTGAACACTCTTAGAAAAAATGTCCTGACTCAATTTTTAAAGAGCCATTTATGCCAAAAAGGTTTTATATAGGAGAAATGTCTTAACCCACTGATGCTCTTCAGACATTTTTGACCAAAAGTCATCTGAATGGTACAACATATGGTAAAGTTTTGGCACTTAAAAAAAAAAATCATGGACATGATTCAAAAAGGCGGAACTGAAAAAAAACAGGCACACTTTTACTCCTCACGGTCAAAAAATTACACATTTGGAAATAAATGGGAAACTAATTTCATCAGGTAAGTACTGCGGCCAAACTAAATCTTACTGAAAGCTCATTTTTTGAGTTATTAACCTAAAATTTGGAGCACAAGTTGTTTGGATTTATGGCAGTGAATTTCTCACCGTTTTGGAAAATATATATGTCATATAAAAATGTAAAAAAGTATTTTGTGCATTTTTCAATAAACAACAATAAACTTTATTAACAATTTAACTTCAACTTAGGGGGTTGAATTAACACTAGAGGGTTAAATGATTGCATTATACTATGTAATGTAAGTTATTAAACATTTTCTATTGATAAAGTATGTTTACGAGCTGTTTAATGCAAGTACAATTTTAAATGAAAAATCTATTAAAACTAAATTAATTTAAATCTGTATAACAATGATCCCATGATGGAAACCTCTAAGAGGTTATGAAGCACCTGACAGAACCTTATAACCTTTTCTTCTAAGTGTAACTTCTTATCTTTGTCAGTCAGCGTGTCCACTCACAGTCATTTTGATTATTACATCGACAATTGTTTTTGAACCCCATAAAGCCATATAGCCTACGGATTAACCATATAGGCAACTGGGCAAGTAATTATTTTTTTCTCTTTGAAAACAAGCGATTTAATTCTTAAACGTATTTATACAGTATATACCCTTTCATCAGAACGTTCTAAATTCGCTGAAGATTTAGTTGAAAGTTTATTATTTTCATTATTTTATTTAAAAAAAAATTGTGGAAGCGCGATCTACCACCAGATTCACACTACTTCACGCGTTTCATTTCAACGCTCATTGAGGAGAGGAGGGGGGAGGTGGGGGAACTAGGTGTCAGTGCCGAAAGTTGGGTTTACGTCAACATCCAACTTCAGACTGACGTCAACATCCGAAATCGGACAGACATTGGATTTTGGATGGAAATGAAAGTTGGGTTGACGTCAGAACCCAATGTCAAACTGACGTCAACATCCGGTGTCAGTGCCCAGAGGCACCAAAGAGTCTTAATCCGCCACTGCAGAGAGCCCTACCTATCCGCAGTGGTTTAGTTTGTCAGGGACACGTACCCGTACTCTTGCTTCTGTGAGGTTGGTCCACACAGCGATCTCCTCTCGTGTGCTCATGTCAGGATAACGGTTTCTCTGAAAGGTGGCTTCGAGTTCCTGGAGCTGCTGGCTGGTAAAGTGTGTCCTTTGCCGGCGCTGTTTTTTCTTCAGAGAGCCGTCCTCTGGGTTCGACTCATCCGTGTGGTTCTGATGGGACTTCTCTGTATCTGTATGGGTCAGAGGCAAAAGCATTAATTAAACCGAAACATATACGGTTAAGTCCCACAATTATCATGCTTAGCCTTAATCTGAAAAATTTTGATGTGACTGATTACCAACTTATTCGGGTTTACAGTGCTAAACACAAAGGTCCTTAGTTTCTGTTTGCCTTGAAAGCAAGATCAAGATAAACTGCAGGGCCCAAAGTGTTTTTGTATGTGTGATGAAAATCCTCCCTCTGTGGTGTAGAGTTCTGCAAATTGCAAATGGAAGACCCCACAGAAAGGGCTAAATTAGCCGGACACATAATCCTGGGATCAGCTATTAGTGACAGGGCAGGTTTGGGGCTGTTTGGCAAGAGCTTAACTCTCTAGGAGCAGTTCTAACTAATCAGCAAGCTTTCCAGG
This sequence comes from Phoxinus dragarum, assembly GCA_033366665.1. Taxonomy (NCBI): domain Eukaryota; kingdom Metazoa; phylum Chordata; class Actinopteri; order Cypriniformes; family Leuciscidae; genus Phoxinus; species Phoxinus dragarum. The sequence goes on from JARPMJ010006540.1 coordinate 30,220, forward strand.
GCCTCTAGGAAAACCAATAAGACATCATGCTGCCATCTGTCAGTGCACAGATACCCTTTAACTCTTACAACAGCACCTTAAACACAAGTCCCACCGAAATAAAACTTGAGGGTAACAACATTATAATCATTTTATTTAAGATTAATTGAATACGTGTTCAATTCAATTAATGTAGCTATTGTAATCAACGAAATTTGGGTTTGCATTGTGTCCTTTCAGTGGTAGGTCGTATAAGCTAATGAGAGGATCCTGATACCGCTCGTTTTCATCAGTCGCTTTGTTGTGTCTGTCAACGCTTTAAATGCCTAGATTTATCGTCAGTTGTAATTAGGTTGGTGTTTAGTCTGAATATAATATCGCGGCGAATATTTTTGTCCATCAACGAGATATGGATTTATGAGTGCCATCAGAAGCTGTTGACTGAAATTAAACGTTTACCATTCGCAACATTTTTTTTGTGTGTGATTGTGAACATATGTAGGCCTATAGCCAACCCCCAAACAATTTTCAATTAATTTAAATATAGTAAAATTCATATCTTATTTAGTATTATTTTTTTAATCCCCAATGTTATTCAGAGTGACTTTAATTTCATGTTTGTAGCCATGTTTTTTAACGAACTTTTTTTTTTTTTTTAAACAATAGCTACTGGGGATAATAATAAGAATAATACAAATAATACATTTTGATACTATTCAATTAAATACAGTGTAATGATAGCCTATTAATGAAGATTTAACATATTTTGCTATCACAAAGCATGCACTTTTCAGAAATGCGATAGGCTAAATGCTTCTGAAAGAGTAGGCTAAAACATAGGCCTAAATAAAACCGCAACATAAATAATTTAACAGCTTTATATATTGAGTGTGTGTGTTTTTATTTGTATTTTATTGAATTGATCCTAAGTGGAAAAATATAGGCTATTTTCCCATTGGCGGTTAATTTTCTTCTTCTTCCTTATTTATTTGGCCTATAGGCTATTAGCCGAACGTTGGCTATCCGTTTTATGAGATTTTAATTTCTAAAAAATATTAACTTTCCATAACCAAGCAACCTGTGGCGATTTTTCCGGTTAGTGATATTTAGGCCTATTATCTGCAGATGGAGATTGGAAAATAATTAAAATGATGTGCGAATACAGACACACGTTTGCCAGTTTTCAGTGTAGGCTAACACATCCCCTATGGATAGCTATTCAACATTGTAAAAAAAAAAAAAACACGTAAACAATCAAATCGCTTTTCTCATAAAGTTCATGCATTTTTAGGTTACATTTAACCTAATTTTTGCAACTGCCTGCGCGCTTACACAAAACTGTAACGCGTCAGGCTTGATAAGCATAACTGTAGCTAATTTAAGCAACAATACATAGACGCTTTTTCTTAGTTTGTTTAGGATTAGGCATAATCTTCTGTCGTGCAATGAGGTGCATATCGTCTTCAGACCTTTTGCTCTTTTCGCAGGTGTTTAGGTTTATTCGCACTGGCCTACTGACTGTTATTTGGATACCAAATTTGAGGCACAGGAATGAATAATTTATGCACCGTTCCTTCAGCACGTGACTGGCTAGCCGGGATGTTCTCCTTCAAATGGCGACTGTCATCAGTAGCTACACAGTGCACATAGAAAGACTGTCTGTAAAAGGTGGATTCAAATGACCCAAGATTATTCAAAACTACAACCAAAAGATGCGGAGCTGTTATTACTAGCCCAATTCAACCTGAACACAGTGTGCCATAAATACCCAATAGAACGTGCGTAAGCATTAAATCATGCACTGAATTTGGACTGTCTAGCACAAAACTGAAATATGAGGGTTTGCGTTACGATTAATAGAAAACAATAGCAAATTCAGCAAATTCTGTACATATTAGCCTATAACCAGATTTGACTTTAAAATTAAGTAAGCCTGAATTGATGATTAAACATGTACTGACCACTGTTGTCCTGGCCTTTGCATCCCGGCTCGTGCTGAGGAGTCCCGGAGTCAGACAGAGACAGTGCCGGGCTACGGGCCTCACTGTCCGCTAGAAGGTTAAAATCCATCACCTCGACTGCCAGGCTCTGTGAACAGCACAGGGTCATATTTACATGAATGCTAATACCCCATACACAAGCTCAAGCTAATACACACGAGACTGCAGTGTTTGCTCAGATTCACTGCATGCACGCAGCTCATTCTGATTTGTGATTTTATTCTTACAATTACAAATGCTTCATTAGATTTCCTTAAACAGACATAGGCTATTTTCACGACTGATCAGTGTCGCTAGGAATAGTCAAAAAGTGGGTTCCACCGTTACCGTGTAATTATACATTTAAGCTTATTCAGTGTTAATTAACAACGTGTCGGCTACTTACTGGATTAGGGTTTGGTTTAGGGTTAGTTGCATGTAATTATGCCTAATTTATAGTTATTACTAGTAAATATATGTAACGCGTAACAAGGGCACATTAAAACAAAGTGTTACACAAAATGATACACGATTAACGTGATACAATTCGTAATTCTAATAATGTAGCAATTCAAAAAGTTAAATTGCTGCGTTAAAAGTTGGTGGGAAAGTCACAACATGCAGCGATATGTTCATTACAATGTTTCAACAACCTTGGATATTACGACAATATGAAAACAATTATTTATGAAGAAAATTGAGCAAGAACCCGTGCATTTAACAGAATATAAATTATTGCAATGTTAGGTTGAAAGGATGGAAACAAAGATGTTTTTCAACGCTGTATAACACAATGATGAAAACTATTTTTACACTCAGATGTCCGCAAACACACATTTGAGGTCTAGCCTACACTAAACATTGATTTTGCCAATGCTTTCGCTAAAAGTCAGGCCTTTTTAGGCCTATTTTAATTGTTAATTGCTTGTGATCATATTTTCCTGCGCAAAAAGTAGGCTACAAGCGAAACAGAGATGAAAAAAATACCCAATTAAAACTAACCCCCCAAAATAAGACATAAACCTAAATAAATAAATAAACCCCCTGCTAGAAAACCAGAACAGCTAATAAAGCGAATGTGCAATAAGAAGTGAAATTGAACAATTATTTGCATGTTTCTCATATCAACTGAGATGTAAAAGCCATCGCATTTGCTTTGTGTTGCAAATCTCCAAGTTGTCAGGTATGGGTTCATCCGTTTACAGTACTGTATATAGCCTACTCTTCACGTCTGAAAACGTTTTGGACTAGACACCGATCAATCAAAGTTCAAAATTACGTGAACCAAAAGCTTTAAATAGCAACCTCGTAATAGAGCCTAAAATAACATGTCGTTTATTTATGTAACAGCAGCTTACACCCCAGAGATATAGAAACATAATCACTCTCTTTGGAATCTGTTATGTGACTGGGTGAAGCCAACGGCACCGAAACTCGCGCGCCGAGGAGAGTTTACGGAACTGAACGCCAACAGGCTACAAAACATGTGATTTCCTCTCTTTTTATTGCTGGCTTTCACCTCTCTTGAAGGATTCATATTAGAGGTGTGAAGGTTTGACTGATAGGCTATAACCTAAATGAAACGAGATTTACACTTAAAATAAAAATAAAATAATAATTTTACATTTTCATTTTTTCTTCACATCTTAGAACTCCAAACTAGCCTATTCTCTTGATTTAATTATTTTCTGTTGCCGTTTTAAATTAATACTATAGGCTATGTAGCCTAATGATGAACTCACACAAAACACATGATAGGCTATACTTAAAACTATGGGTTCTCTGTTTCCAAAATCAATCAAATAGCCTATCTCATGGAAAACCTTTTAGCAGTTAAAGATTACGCAAATAGGCCTATATTTAATATTAACATATAATTTATCCAATGAGTCGCATACATTTTTCCAAAGAGCGCGTAATTCGTAAATTTCTACGTTTCCAAAATCATCGTTCAAAACATTCGTAAATAAACGAACGCATCGGACAACTACACTTGTGCAACTTCAGCAGATCTTTCTCCTTGCTTTCACAGAGATGAAAGGGTAAATATTATATAGGCCTATACTTGCATTCAATTAGAATCTACTATATACGAGAAAATATAAGTGGTTAAACAACTAATTTAGAACGATATCTGCGCGTGCACATGATAAGACTGCATTTACATGACAGATCACAATGCATAATGTGGGCCTATACTTTGATTAACACAACTAATTGCTATAAAAAGAGAATAAACTCTTGTTTATTGATTTCACATATATTATTTCTGACTCTGCGATAAGTTATAATAAACATTTTTTAATCAAAAGAATACAAGCTAAATGAGCGCCCTTCTTTACTATCGCCACATTTTTCCTTCAGTGACATTGTCACCATGGTTTAAGTGATGTTTTTTATTATGAAAATAATAAATATGCTTAATAACTTTTCAGATCCATATCCATAAACTTTATGGGCTTTAATGGAAAGTTTTGACCTTAGTTCAGCACCATATAGATCCGACAGCTCCGTATACGGACAAGTTTGCAAATCAGGTATTTCTCAATGTTATATAACGTGAATTGATGTAATGACCGACTTTTCCATCATTATAACTTATGAGTAATTAACATTAGCGTCTCATTATGGTCCAGCCAGATTCATCTAATTTAATCCATTAGTGGAATGTTATACTTTTATAGCCCTTTTTGCTAAATATATTCATGATTATGATAAATGGAAGAGCATAATTCATCTTTCTTTCTTTCTTTCTTTCTTTCTTTCTTTCTTTCTTTCTTTCTTTCTTTCTTTCTTTCTTTCTTTCTTTCTTTCTTTCTTCTTTCTTCATGTACAATCAATAAAGGCTGGCTTGGGATCCTCCATCCATTAGAAGAAACAAACAAGTGCATAGTGAAAACTCAGGAAGTGATCAGTATTCATGAGGTGAAGGACCCTACTCTGGGGAGATTATCAGTGGTGATAAATAACAGACCAACATGTTAGTCTCACTGATTATGAACTTTTTCTACCAAAACACTGTTTACTTAGATGCCTTTTTCAGAGTCCCTAATTAGGTTTTGTTACCAGACATTTGGATAGCAGGGTGTCCTCCTGTTAAAACATAATGATTTGTTGTAGTGTCCACAGGACAACATGCCATTTGATTTGACATATTTTTGTATTCTGGTGTAATTTGGCCTATAAATAAAATGAACCAATTAGCATTCTTCATTAATCAAGATTCTAAATGTTCTAGCACTACACCTTTACTTTCATACTCCACTTTATTTATCAAACAAAAGGTCATTTTTTAAGATACTATCCTCTCTATAATCACTTTTATCTTTAATCTAAGAAACAATTGAGGTAACTTGCCTTGTAAACGCAGCTGGTTTGTGGGGAAGCTATCACGAGAAAGCAGAATTACAATCTGAAATACACTTCAATTATCTGTCAGGCAGGCTGCTCAGATGCTGTTTCTTTTGCTATAGCTTTGTTCCCAATAGGTGACGTAAACTGGTTATTTCATCCAGAGAAAGGTGTCAATGAAACCCCCCACCAGAGCCAGGACTTGTGACATTATTACATTTCAAACTCTATCAAGGGTCCTTTAAGGATTGTGGGCCAACAAGGCTTATAATGTAAAAAAAAAAACAAAAAAAAAAAAAAAACGGAGAGACCAAATGGGAAAGTGAGCTGGCTTTTCTGACCTTGTCTATATAGGCTATATAATACATTTTTCAAATTAATGTTCAAAAGTTTTTTTTTATTTTCAAATTTTTAAAAGCCTAAAATGCACTTAATAATAATTTTATAGGCTACATTTTCTGTGAAATAAAGTTTGGCTCAAACTTTATGTATCTCTTCGGTGGCACACACATTTGTTGGGAAATGTATGGTGCCTTTGAGATATTGGTACTGACATGGCTCAGGGAATTCTTAGCAGTGAGGAGGCAGTTTATTTATATACACGACATCGATCTCATTAATATATATATATATATATCTAATAAGAGAAGAGATAATAGAGGTAAATCCTCTCGTTTTTCAGAAGATTGCTGGGTCCATCTGTTGGTTCGACAGAGGCAGACAGCATACATTTCCACGGGCTGCTGCATTATCTCAGGAATTATTCATAAACGCGTTTAGAATTAATTCCTTGGATTAAGAGTTGATTAAGATGTGTGTCACTTTGCTGTCTGAGAACTTATTAAGGGCCCACTCGAGCCGGCGGCAGATGGAATTTCTACCCAATGTTTGTAGATGTTAATTTCTCCCCTCCTAACACCCATTTGCATTTGGCTGTGTATGTCAAAGCGCGGCTTTTCCTGCACGCACATCTCCGAATATCCGTGTAGGAGATGCTCATCTCACTCACTATATAAGAGCGGGCATGTTTATTACATTACGCGATACGCACGCGCTATTCGACTGAGATATACTAATGTTGTTGGTAATGAAATTATGAAACATCACATCCACAAATATTCTCGATATTTGTTTGGTAGGGCCTATAGCAAAATGTGAAGAAAGTAAAGGCTAGGCTTATATAATAAACTCGGATGTTTAAGTCATTTCAATTTAATAAGCTAAACTGACTTAAAAATATATAGGCTATGTTATAGCCTAACATAAAAAAGTTGCAAATTGCGTAACTTATTTTGATGAGTTAAAGCAATGTAAAAAAAAAAAATAGGCTATGTTGTCATAACTTATTGATCATCTAGATGTTTTTACAGTGATATGGCCGCAGCTGAAGCCGAAGTACACAGGCTTGTTTGTGTTTGTGTATTATATCCCCACTGAAAGCAACATGAGAAGACATGAACAAACACACGCGTCACGCACTGTTCTGCCTGTGTGGTTTAACCACACACATATGAACTGTTTTGATTGTTTTTTTATAAAAATAAAAAAAGGTATTTGCTATTTTGTTTAAACGATATTTAGCGGTTGATTGACTTTTGAACGCTTGTTGTATATTAACTATGATAGCCTATATAGGGTAGGCTATTTCTCGTTTCTATTAAAAAAATGTTGAAATAAAAACAAGCATTCGTCATAAACAAGAGAACTAGGCCTATTTAAATAGGCTATACTGAAATAAAATACAACTTGGACTAAATCAATATAGACTAAACGAAATGGAGCCTATTTCCGAATAATTCTTGTTTTTTGATACACTAGCAAAAATCTTTCGGTCAATCTTGTTTGACTATTTGGCCGCATGTAAATTTAGATAAACAGGTGCGTTTGCTTGAGTATTTTTATAGGCTATTTTACATTTTCAGAAATGCCCCCAAACACTGGCTGAAGCTATAGGCTAATGTAGCCTTATACGTAGAAATTGTTGCATGTCATTGTTCCTTTATTCCAATTGTATAAAGCGAGCTGTTTTAAAATATTATCTGAATATTTTTCATTCGTTTTTATACGAAATAACTGAGCTCAGTGCGCGCGGGTATCTTGGCTTTGGATCACATGTCTATCAGTTTTTAGGCTATATTGCATTAATATTTGATCTTATAGATAGGCTAGCCTTAAACAATCCCGGGAAAACGTGGTTAAATTATATGCAGCAATAGAAAAAGATAAATTCAAAGATATCGATATTGTATTGGCTAACAAAAGTTTTACTAACCGCCGCCAATTCTTAAATAACATTTAAAGCTGAAAGCCCAAATCGGCTAACTTAACTCACAACCAATGTAAGCTGTTAGTTTAACATACAACTAATTTAAAACATCATAAAGCCTTCCACAAGCCCAGCGTTTAACTGAAAATAATGAATAGGCTAATAATAATAAAAGGGTTTAAATCAAAATTAGGCTATGCCGAATGCAGATATTAGAAACTTATGATTTTTTTTCATAAGTTTCTAAAGGGATTGTGCTATCAAGTTAATACATTGCTTCTGATCATCTAGGGTTATTATTTAAAATATTGTCTAATGAATCAATATAATAGTAGGCTATAGCCTACTATTAACAAAGCACTATGACCCGACACAATATTGCATATTTTAAAGTTAAAGAGTAGGCTATATGTTGTACTGAGGTTTGTACACATTTCGACACATCCGGACATCATCACATTCACGTCAACTTTGTTTCTCCTCAGTTGCCGATCAAAACGGATCTCTACGGCTTTGGAGCGCATGCCATATCAGCCAAATGTGCTGCGATCTATTAGTCTGACACGACAGGTAGGTTAGCCTATGTGTGAGAGGCTGGAAGGAGACAACATCCCAACAGCTCCTCCATCGCACGAGAGCATCAGCACCACAGTGATTTTTGTCATGCATCTACTCACATGAATCCCGGTCTAGTGGAGGTAATCCTCGAAAAATGTACAACTCTTGCGTACAACGCGTGTTAGCTGCTTTTCTGAAACGATGCAGTCGTCATGTAGAAAGTTCCTTAGGATGGGCAAATGAAAAGAGACAGTTTCCCCTTTCTCTCTCTCTCGGTGTTGCCTGTCATAAGTTTGTAGAGGAGAGTGAAGGCTCGATCCCCATGCAGAGGGGAACTGACTTTATGCTAAATATCTCGTGCGACAGGTCCACGGCAGGAATGAATGCCCACCCCTTGACTCTCTCTCTCTCTCTCTCTCTCTCTCTCTCTCTCTCTCTCTCTCTCTCTCTCTCTCTCTCTCTCTCTCTCTCTCTCTCTCTCTCTCTCCCACGCTCTTTTCAGTCTCTCACACATGCGCTCGCAAAACATACGCACAGTAAATCAAGGCTTCAGTCAGTCACTCCGAGCTACCTTCCACATGCAGTTTCTCCAAAACCTTAGATTTAAACATGAACATTCATAGTTTGTTAGTTAATTCAGTTAGGTCTGTTGTCTAAATATAATATTTTTCTCAACCCCACAGGACGTTTCCTCAAACACTCTTAAAATAAAGGGTTTTAGCTGGCATTCATGGTTCCATAAAGAACCTTTAACAATAATGGAACCTTTCAAATTGTCAGCTGGGCATATAGCCTACCTACCATATTAATCTAGCCTTATTTAAATATAATATAGCCTAATGTAGCTTAAAAAAAAAAACATGTATAGGCTATATATAAAAAACATTCATAAGTCTGTTGTAGGCTAATTTAAAGCAGATGTGTGCAGAGATATGATTCTCTCTTGAATACATTCAGGGGGTTTAATACTAATCAACCAATAATTTTCGTCAGTTTTGCGTGCAACTCCACGACTAAGCTGCTATCTTAAGTTACTTTGCATTTTCGCAATGTTTGTTTATCACGCAAATGTGGGTAGCCTAATGTACGTCTCTTTATATTCAAAGAGAAACAGACACCTCATCATTAAAAAACTAAATAACTGTTTCATGGTTCAGCACCTTATAGCCTATGACATTATAGAAATGCTGATATTCTTTGCTATGTTTGTTGCATAGCCTATTTCTGCTGATGTCTTTGATACACAACACGATCGTTATAGATTATGGATAGATTTCATACCCCACCTGCAGTCAAACAATAGCTACTGCCCTGCTTGAGCAAAGTTCTTGAATGTGGATATGAACTTTTGTGCATCGTTCCATATAATTATTTTAATCACTAGGTGTGTGCTATTCCTGTTAGCAAACACCTTCATATACCTTCTCAACTGGTTTGCAGCATTGACATACGTTTCTCTATTGATGTGTATTGTTCATTTCTGTCCCGTGTTTATGAACTGAACACCTCCGTCGTGCTGTTTCGTCATCAGTGTAATTCAACCAACCCTGTTCGGATGTGATATCACCAAAGAGCCGCCCCATTTTAAACACGAACCCGAGAATAGTAATGTTACGACAATGATACATATTTTTTTAGGCTTTGAAATATATAAACACGTAACTAGCCGTTTAAAAGTAAACTAATGATGTGTGATTGCTTCGAAATAACGACATAATCTATATTAAATACACGGGAAGTAAGACTAGAGTAAGAAGACCATTGGCTGAAACAGCTGTCAGCTGACAGGAAGTATCAGGTTAGTGTGCGCCTACACCATTTCCACGTCAGTAAGTTTGCCTGTGGTGGAGATTACCTACCGGTGACAGAATATCTGTTTAGTGATATAACAGAAAAACAGCAGGGCATGACAACTCTACGTGGAACTGTCTAAAATGTAAGCCTTTATTCAACGCAGTCATTGCGGCATTATTACGTGTCTATACGCTTTTGGCAGCCTGCTAAACTAGTTAGCCAAACGAGTGGAAATGAATCTGAACGCCATTTTGGATTCGCTGCCACAGAGTCAACAGCAGTGTTTTCATGTTTTTCTGTTTTCTGACAGACGCGTTCACGCAGATAGAGACACAAGCTCTTGTAAAACAAAACGAGGTCTCATTCCACACGTTTATTTGTGCAGTTTAGCAGCAGTAGTCAGCATGACAAACCAATTGCTAGCTTGTTGACAGGTTGGTTGGATGCATCATCACCAGCTCTGTTGATTATTCATAAATCTTTGGTTTTTCTAATTCATAGTCAAATCTCAAAGTGGAAGATATATGCTCATATTGTGATAATTTGCATGTCGCTTAACACGGTGTACTTTGCTATTGACAAGCTTTGTTAGCAAGCTCGCTAAGCTTATTGGCCTACTGATCAATTCAGCTATAATCAATTCCCACTCCTCGTCAACCTTTGTACATCGTACAGCGCAGGGAGACAGACTGTTTGTTATCATAAGATGCAGTTATTACTAATACTGTTCAAGATAACGGACCTATTGCTGTGTGCCGGATGGCTGTCATGAAGATGTGCTATAGCATCATGATGCTGGTTGTTAGTAACTTACGTGGCCATCATCACTGAATGACCCGGGCCCTCTTGTAAAGAGCATTCAAGTTGTGTTTCTTTAGATGGGTTGATGTTTATGCTCAGAGTCAGATATTTGACTTTAGAGTTACATAACTTCTCTCATTATGCGTAGGTTCAGAGGTGGATTCTGTATGTACTAACTTACACTGTAGATGCAGCTGAGTTTACAGACATTGAGCTTAAATGCTCGTTAACCCTGTAAAAGCCATGTAAAGTTGTTGTTTTTTAGTATCATATTTGATGCACCAGGATTTAGTATCTCATGTGGTATGATATAAGAGAATATGAAACTCATTATGGAACCCTTTTTTTATTCAAAGACCCAAACTGAGCTAAAATATGCAATTTTGTGCAGTTGCTGATATTTATGACTAAATTCTGATGGCCTTGTAAATGTAAAACCAATGAGATTTTTATAACCATATAGAAGACTTCTTTCATAAAATGCAATATCAGTTAGATAGCCTAATATTTAAAGGATTAGTTCACTTTCAAAAAAAAAATTGCTGATAATTTACTCACCCCGATGTCATCCAACATATCCATGTCTTTCTTTCTTCAGTCGAAAAGAAATGAAGGTTTTTGAGGAAAACATTCCAGGATTTTTCTACACAGAATGGACTTCAATGGCAACCACATATTCCAATGTTCAAAGAAGTTTCAAATGTCCGTCTCAATGCAGCTTCAAAGTCTCTACACGATCCCAGTCGAGAAATAAGGCTCTTATCTAGCGAAAACTAGTATAGGCTATAGCCTACTTTTTAACCACAAATGCCCGTCTTGTACCATCTCTGAGATGCGCCACGTATTAAGTCATCACGTTGGAAAGGTCCCTAGAAATTTTTTTAAACAAAGATGTCGGACAATTTGGGAAGTTGGAGGAGAAAATGAGATGGAGTTTTTCACCCTTCCCTGCCTTTGAACACAGATAAATAACTTAGATGACATGACGCGTGACCTTTCCAACGTCATGACGCATGTGTGACGCATCTCAGAGATGGTACACGACGGGCATTTGTGGTTAAAAAGTATATAATTTTTTGTTTGTTGGTGAAAATAACCGATCGTTTCGCTGGATAAGACCCTTATTTCTCGACTGGGATTGTGTCGAGCATTTGAGGCTGCATTGAGACGGAGATATGAACCTTCTTTGAACATTGAAATATTTGGTTGCCATGGAAGTCCATTAAATGGAGAAAATCCTGTAATGTTTTCCTCAAAAACCTTAATTTCTTTTCGACTGAAAAAAGAAAGACATTGATATCTTGGATGACATGGGGGTGAGTAAATTATCAGGAATTTTTTATTTTGAAAGTGAACTAATCCTTGAAATGCTTAGTTTTATCACAAAGCTCTGTAGTTTTTTTTTGTGGAGGGCAACACATGTAGCTAATGCATTACAATTATGATCGAGAGATGTACAAATAAATGTTTCTCAAAAGCCTAGTATTTTATACTCACATTTTAACATGACTTTTCAAAAAAAAAAAAGATGTTTGGATAATTTAGTAAACCTAAGCTGCTTCAGTGAAATGTTATTAACAATGTAGAAGTTAGTCTTGTATTTACTTCATAAAAATCAGTAAAGATTTCATAACAAAAAGATGTGTAGGCCTAGCCTGGTTCTACCAGACTCTTGTACATTTCATTTGTTCAGAAATTCTGGCCTCTCTCCATTGACAAGTGTTAACTTCCTTGAAGGCTCTGTTGAAGTTTAAAACTATTGGATCTACCCAGAGCCACTCTAGATCTGCCATAACCAATCGCTAGCCTAATGTTTGGTCGTGACGTATGACGACTCAAACTAGCATACAACCTCAACGTCATCGTTCTCAGCCACTCCTTCTGTTCGCTGATTGGACCGGTAAAAAATTGACTGGAGAAAACCCAAGAATATACCACAATCCCAGACCTAGTACTGAAGGAAAATGAAAATTGAACGGAAGTACGTTGGAGGGTGGAGCCAGGCTAGTGTAGGCCTATACCATGCCCTGAAGCTGGACATTTTTAGAGTCATACAAAGAGGTATTTTACTTGGAAAAAAAAGATGACAGAAGGCATGTAGAAGTTTTTGTATAGCAGGTTTTTCAGTAAAATTCTGTTCATGTTTGCCAGTTCTCTTTCGTGGCTTACACACACACACACACACACACACACACACACACACACACACACACACACACACACACACACACACACACACACACACACACACACACACACACACACACACACACACACACACACAAGGGCTGCCCCTGCCCTGACTAAAGATTTGTCAAGTCAACTAGTAGACTGAGACTGCAGAAAGCGCACCTTGTTATTTTTCTTTATTTTTACAAAAGCACAAAGCTTTGTTGTTATCGTGAGTGTACACAAATAAAAGTAGACACTTTACAGTTTCAAATGTTATCTTACTCATATCCATATGACCAAAAAACAACAGAGTAGGCTATTCTAAGCTCTGTCCGCTGTCATCACGAAAAAAATGATTGCACCAGGATTACATATTTATGCATATATATGCATGTAGATGGCGTCTTTCTGATGCCCGCAAATTAGAGTACGTGGGCTTGCGAATTCAAGAGCGAATGTGAACTGTTATGTTATAGTCATTATAGAGTGATGCAGGGATGATGTCAAAACTCAGAGTAATTCACCGGTGGTTCCCTCGAGATTTTCTTATGGGATTCTAAAAGTTTTTTTTTCAATTTGATTAAAATAAGGTCTGTGTGTTAAACATAACTTGACGGTACTTGAACATTTTGCTATGCAGCATCAACTGCACTCATTCACATCAAACATTCTTATCTATGTACTTATATCAAGGTGACCACTGGTGAATTAGTACTTCTGGGTTTTGACGTCATCCCTGCACCACTCTGTTGTGAATCCCATAATACCATGGGTTTAAGTTTAAACCTACCAGAACATGAGCCAAACATTTGTCTTTCTGCATAAACTAGTAGATAATTTTTTTTAGAAGATATATTGGAACTAGCCTACTTTCTGAAGTTTCTATAGGCTAGTACGTTTGCTTGGTCATACAGAGCCTCTTTGATCCTCAAAGTTGTATAGTCCGATTTATAATTTTTTTTTTTTTTTTTTTTTGGAGACATTAAAAAATGTTGTGATTTCTGTGCTGCATTTCTTGCCCCCACAAACACTATCTGGCATACGGTAATGAAGTCTGAGTTGGTCTGCTTCTTTACACAGAGATTACCGCTAGCTTAAGCTCTGGTCTAGAATCGCTGGTCTAGTTGAGCTGTCTGACTAAGATGATCACATATAATGTGTCTCTCTCTGATATCAGTAAAATATGTACTTTTGAGATTATTACTTGTGTGTAATTGCATCTCTAATTGCACTCTAGATTCACTATGGTGGACAAGAATATATACATCGTTCAAGGGGAGATTTCTGTAGTTGTTTCTGCTATCAAGAGGAACTCTAGATGGAGTACCCATACTCCATTGGTAAGTGATCCAGTTTAGATTTATTTTATGAACATTTTAATTATCTGAAATGTAGGGCCTGATGTTCCATTATAGATATTTGAAGTGATATTTAGCCTGACCATATACTGATCTTAGTCACTCCGTCTATGGTGATTTGTAATATATCAAATCTGTTGTTATGAGGACACAATTAATGGCCCATATGTTTCTTAAAATTCTTAAATATTTAAGTTATTGGGATAGTAAAGTTATTGTTGAAATTGATAAGGTGATAAATATTTTCATGTGATAGGCTAGCTGGTAACATAATTCTATAGCTTTGTCTAAAATCATGAAAAACATTACAATCAGTTGTTTGAATGCTAAAAGTGAGTTTATGCATCAATTCACATTTATTTGTATAGTACTTTTCACAATACATATCGTTTCATAGCATCTTTATAGATAATTCATGTCTACATTACAATTTGTGATCTGTTATCAGAGGTGACTGTGTCCAAGTTATATATTTCAGAAATGTACATATGCAAATCACGCTGTTAGCTAACAATATATTACAGTAATTTAATGTATTAATTGAAGGCAGAAACAATGAGCTCATTGAAGTAAAGAATACATGTTGTTGTTAACAAATGATAAGGATATATAGAATGTTTTTGGTACATGATGTATCATACCATTTAAATGTACTGCATGAATACTAGATAGCCTATTCATTTTGAGATGTGCTAAAGATTACATTTAACAGTGTTATGTTAAATGTTTATTAAAGGTGCTTTCACACCTGGTTCTATTGCCTGTTCCGAAGCCGAGTTTGATCGCTCCCCCTGCCCCCGCTGGACTGTGTTCAGATAATATTATTTGGGTCCGAACTGCAATGTGTTTGCGTCATTTAAGCAGCAGCTGTTTACCCCATTGCTTAATGACAGTGCAGGAGATGGCGGCAATATGCAAATGCATAGCGTTGCTAACCTCGGTCGGTTTAATATTTTTATTTTTGAAACCTTGGTTTTGTTTCAAAGCTTCAGTATGTAACGAAGGCGAGCAGAAATTAAACATGCAGCTTTCTGCTTGCAGTGTGTCAGTCACGCTCGTCTGGAAAGTGAGTTAGAACACAAACACATTTTTATCAAATCATACGTCATTAATAACGGTTCACTTCTTTGATTTAGTGCGATTGCGTTCATATCAGCAGCAAACTGTACCAGAGTTCACATAAACTGTACCCCAGACCACCCTTTTTAAGCGGACCTCTGGTACTGTTCGCGAGTGTGCACTGCACCAGAGTTCGGAAAACAGCGTTCACATCATCCAAACGAACCGAACTCTAATGTCAATCAAACCCGGGTACACAACAAAAGTCCTAGTGTGAAGCACCCTAAGAAGAGGTTTAAGTGAGTGTTAAATTTTGGCAAAAGAAAATGTAATCGTAATAATAACAATAATAGGAGACATTTGCATTCAGAGTTAAATATCCAATATCAACCCATATAGAATATCATATCACCAATCAATGAAAAATCTCTAATATTGGTTAATAACTGATAAGGTATCCATACATCATGCATGCATCCCATATTTAAATAACATATCAAATGATATTGTTAGTGAAATCATAATATGCCAAGTTGCTAACTAGAATGCTAAAATGATTTTCTCATTCTTTGACAGGATGAAGAACAGGACCCACTACTCAACAGCTTCAGCCACTTGAAAGACACCCTCAATAACATAAAAGGTTAGACTTGATCAAACTCCGGATTGCAGTAAATGAGTAATTAACTAAGATGGTTACTGAAAAAGGTGTCTGGACAGTTTTCTGTCAGTAGTCAGTTTATCCAGCTTCTTAATTTTGTAACAGTAGCTGTTAAAATGCCCTTCTCCCTCTAAATCCTAATAATACAGGTTTTAAACGCAAGCATTCTGCCACAGCACCATTTTTTCGTTTCCTTTATTTAAGACTAGACTGAACCACGCCAGACGGGATCAAACTAAACGGACTAATTTATCATTCGCCAAAGTGCTTCTTTCCTGCTACAGAACGAAAGCATATTTAATCAGGTGTATGCTAAATTTCCTTTGAGAGAAGGCATGGCCTTTTCAAATCAGTCAATATTATCTTTCTCAATGTCTGATTATTGGGCTTTTACGCCACCTTATAATTTTTGGGGTCCCATGGAAACTATGTCAGTGTTTGTTCATTTAGTTCTCCAAATACCTCTTAATGAATAGGACAGCTACGGTAAATGTTATGCTATGTTTTTATGCAATTGTTCCTCTGTTCAAAAAGAAATGAAAATTCTTTCTTACTGTGATGCTCTGTTGTGGTATTGTTATGTTACAACACTTACAGACTTAAATGAAAATTGCTGCTATTTAACTGTCATAATCTCCTTATGACATGAAAAGCTGATTGAAGAAGGCACCGGTAGTACCTATAACTTTTTATTTCCACAATTCCACTAATGTATTTTGCTATAAAGTGCTCACTTATGTCCACAACAGTGACATCTATGGCTTGTTTACATAATTACACTAGAATCTTAAGAGCTTTTGTGTTCAAGTAACATTAGTGTAACTTTAATGAGTGTGATGACTGATTAAAACAAGCCCTTTAGACTGTCTTTTAGGTAAGAGGGCACAAACTACCTTTGGTTGCTAAAAGTCCTGCTTGAGCATGCCAGCCTGATTCATCATAGTGAATTTCTGTGTATTAATGGAGGGGTGTGAGTTGATGAGATGTGCAACAGCTCTCTACTCTGTCTGCATGTCGTCATGCCTCTGTAATGGAAGCCCTGGACAGGGAGTCCTCTCTCTGGAGAATACTTCTGCTCTGAGATGGACAGGAGCGGCTGTGTCTGGACCCAGGCAGAAATCTACCAAACTCCCCCTCTGACCCACAGCAAAGGCCTTGTTAGTTCTCTCGCGTTGTTGAGCAAGTGTTGACTTTCATTCACCTACTTTATAGTGAATAAAAATGGGTGATGTTAGCTTGTTTTCCAAGCCTAGGTACACTACCGTTTAAAAGTTTGGGGTATGTAGTATTGTTGTCCTCATTTATTTGATCAAAAATACAGTAATAACAGTAATATTGTGAAATATTATTACGAATTTAAAGTAATAGTTTTCTGTTTTAATAGATTTTAAAATATATAATTTATTCCTGTGATGGCAAAGCTTAATTTTGATCAGTCATCAGTGTCACATGATTTTTCAGAAATCATTGTAGTATGTTGGTTAATTTAATGCATCCTTGCTGAATACACATCTTAATTTCTTTAAGAAAAAAAATTTTTTTTGCTCACCCCAAACTTTTGAACAGTATTGTAAGATGCAAATTAATGAGTGTAGTTATTTCTGGAGGAATCAAACAAGTGGCGGTCAGTTTATGCCCATCATTTGATCACTAAAAATCTTGAAAGGTATAAGCAAATAACCAGCCTGTTTTTCACGGATTGCCTTGTTTTACTAATTGTCTCTTAACAATAGATCTAAAACCGTAAGCACTTAGTGAGAAGTGCACAAATATTGCTCAATTTCAAGATTTCAAGCCTTTTCAAGAATGATCCAATAGGTTGAATGAGGTCTGGTCCATATGTTGCTAGTGTTTTGGCTCAGTGTACTGTGAATTAAATGTATATATGTATCTCTTAATAGGCCAGCTGTCTTCTTAATGAAAGCCTATAATTCCATTCACATTGTGGCCATTTTATCTCAGCCAACAACAAAAGATACCGCCAAAGGAAATGTGGATTAGCTCCAAAGGTTTACTAGCCACTTCACTGACTTGATAAAGGTTTCATTCTCCTTCCTCTGCACCAGCCGTTTGATTGGCAGGCACATGTGCCGTATGGCGGCAGAATGCAGCTGGAAGTATATCATCTGCAGTTTAGGTTGGGTAAAATATAGCAGGGAGACTTGTCAACCCGAGAGATAGATTGTTCTGGGAAAGGAAGTGTTGTCTCTCCCTCCACAAAAAAAGTGTTCTCGTCTTGAATGAGGCCGTTTTTGTATTTGTGAAACAAAGAGTTTCCAGTCCTGAGTTTAGTACATCAGAAACATGTGTTGGTACTTAAGCTACCTCACCTAATATGTACACTACACTTGATTTCAAGCAGTGTTTTGTGGTAGGCCAGTTTTAAGGTCAGATGTGCTGGACAAGACAAAAAAGTTTGCATATTGTGAAGTGTGCAACCCCCCACAAATTGGATTTGCATGTTGGCAAAATTCTTTAAGGAGCAGATTAAATAGAAATTGACCTATTTCAACCGATATTTAGGTTACATATTGTTATAGATACCATAAGTACCCTACTTTTTTTTTTGACTGACATACTGAAGTCACCGCTGAGTTTTCGATTTGTCTTTTGTCTTGGAATCTCAAGCATGAAGCTGGTGACAGCAATGATCTATTTCATCTGGTGTTATTTGCACAAGACTCTTGGAGTGAGCTGCGCTTAGTTGCTGATAAGCATGCCCAGACCGAATCTGCAGACTTTTGCATTTTCTGTCTTGATTTGAGGGAAAGTTATATGGAATGATTTTAGCTGTTTTTAGAATGTGTTAAAGGGACATGACACTCAAAAATCGGACTAACTTTATTCTGTGGAAAAGATAATGGTTGCCTTGTTCCATAGAAAAAAAAAGTCATACAGGTTTGTAGCGACATAAGGATAAGTAAATGAGAATGTTCTCTTTTGAAGAGATGAAAGCATTTTGCTTTAAGTTTTAATTTAAAATGGGTAGTTATAATTGCCTCCAGGACCATTATTTTAATGTATAATATTTTACATTTTTGCCAATTTATAAAATAAACGTAAAGTACAATAGTCCTCTGTTGGCAGCAGAAGCCAGTCAGATGTTCTTGTTAATCCGGAATCCCTCTGGAATTACAAACAAGCAATTTGGGGTGACACATGGATGTCAGTGCATTCTGGGGTTTGTGCTCTTAGACTGTCCGGTTTTGAAATCCACAAACACACTGGTATTGGAGAAATGAGCTTTAGATCTTGTGTAGGCTTGGTGGACAACTGCTCTATGAATCTATTGGGTTTGTAAGGGGAGATATTCTAGCTATGAAACGTTGGCTGTTTAACATCAAATTGAGAACTAGGATTCAGTATGAGGTCAGGTAATTTCTGTGGGATGTTTTTCATATCCTCTCTACATCGAATAGCGTACCATTGAGGCAAATAGGAAGGAAAAGGAAACGACTGTTGGAATGAAGATGTCTCACCTTCTCATAGTATTCCCTTTTTATACACTAGTCAGCCCAAGCTTTAGTCCTTTAGAGCTTTGAATCTTCCTCCAACCCTCCTCTCCCCCTCCCTTCGCGTCAAAGGTCAGGTTTTTTGACAAGTCTGTAGAGAAAGCCGACAGACTAAATCCTCTCATTTTTATTCATACAAATACAGGTTTAAAGACGCCACCTGGTAGATCCAATTCCAGAGCTTTGTTTGACTGACAACTCTCTCACTTACCCTGTACCCCTAGCATTTCCTCTCGTTTGGTTTTCAGGTACTAAAGAAACTCCTCTAATAGGTCAGACCACACCATCCGATGATTGGATGTCGACTGAGTTTTGTAGTAAACATTACAGTGATACTTTGATCGCTGGTTCTTTTCAGGCACTTTCTGTAATCTCTTCATCTCCTGACCTTAACAATGGGCTGTGGAGGAATCCTTTGACTGTGTCTTCTTGATTAAGAAATGTGCAATGCCTCTGACAGGCCTAGAGTACAGTATTTGCTAGTTCTTGTCTCCATATACATGTATATTTGAAACTACACTTGACATTTCATACTACACATATCATGTTAAGTCATTTTATTTGGATGGTTGTGAGCTTTCCCCCCAAAGGTTGCTAAGCAATTTGGGACAAACTGGATCAGTAGCAGTAAATTATTGTTTGCTTAAAAAAAATGCTTTTTTCTTTTAGCATTATGATATTGTTTTTATGACCGGGGATAAACAGCCACTTTAAGAATGTATCTTAAGAACTAATTATTTTATTACGCCTTTGCTAATGGCTTGTTGGTCGTCTTTTCAGATTCAAATGAGACACTCTACCTTTTTACCCACCTTTAAAAAAGTTTTGAAGTGTAGTCTAAGCAGTTTATGCAACTGGCTGCTGGTGTCCTCTGTTTCAGTCTTTACACACACACACATTTATAGTGAACTATAGCTCAAGGTCAAGTGTGAGCTGTCTCAGGCCAACAGCTGTGCCTGTGCTGGCGTCCCAACCAGGGTTTCTCCTGGGGCACGTGGGAATATCCTGCTCCTTTGAGGCCCTCTGGACTCTCTGCCATTTAATATGTGCTTGTATATCATACCTACATGATCTGCAAGAATGTGATCTGTCAAACAAACAGAAACGAGCGTAGTCATAAGTCTGATCAGACCGACACAAATGCAAATGTGTTTACTTATGATGGCAAATGGAGCAAATAAATTCCCTTTGCCCTTCAAGGGAAGTGAGGGGAAAAAACATGAGGGTCTGCCACTCATGTCCTTGGTAACTGAGATGGCAAACAAATAGAAAGTAGAGAGTGAGTGTTCTCAATATGAATGTGATGAATGCTCCTGCAGGGAAGTCACTTGGGGTTTTAAAGTTACTGAATAGACAGAAAGAATAGTTATGACTTACAGGACAGATATTAGGAAATAATTTTATCGCTTTATTTCTTTACACCATGCTTTGCTTTTTCAATTGATTGTAATGTTCTGCTTGAGCTTTTGTTCCAAAAGCTCCATATTTGTCTAATTTTTAAAATGGAAGTTGCCCACTTCCCTATTTTGTGATGTACATCCGAGTGAAACCACTTAATGAATAATAAAAAAATGTAGGATGGAGGACTTGGTTTTGTCCATTGGCAATTGATTGCATCATTGGATGGTTGTGGTTTGCTATTCCTGTGATGTCATGTTAGTGACCGGTTTCCCCGCCCCTTGCGCCAGTAAACGCATCATCAGAGAAGAAATGTCACTGCAAGTGGGAGGGGCTGTTTGCTTTGATTAAAGATTACATGATTTAAAATTAAATAAGGATGTGCACGGACAAATCAAATACTGCAATATTCCATAAAAAAAGGATTGTCAAATTTGATTTCATGGTGAAGTTGTGGACACAGGTAGTTTAAGGAAGTAGGCTA
>JARPMJ010006541.1:0-35000 GCA_033366665.1 Phoxinus dragarum
GATGTCATATACACGATGTCATATACACTAGGATGGGTTGAGGGATGTCATATACACTAGGATGGGTTGAGGGATGTCATATACACTAGGATGGGTTGAGGGATGTCATATACACTAGGATGGGTTGAGGGATGTCATATACACTAGGATGGGTTGAGGGATGTCATATACACTAGGATGGGTTGAGGGATGTGTCATATACACTAGGATGGGTTGAGGGATGTCATATACACTAGGATGGGTTGAGGGATGTCATATACACTAGGATGGGTTGAGGGATGTCATATACACTAGGATGGGTTGAGGGATGTCATATACACTAGGATGAGTTGAGGGATGTCATATACACTAGGATGGGTTGAGGGATGTCATATACACTAGGATGGGTTGAGGGATGTCATATACACTAGGATGGGTTGAGGGAGAGTAAATCATGGGCTAGTTTTCCTGAAGACAACACCTGAGCATGAAGGGCTTCGCTGCAGGAGGAGCACGCACCTGATTGGAGCCGGGGTTGGGCACGTTGATGATTCCCGCCGCTAGTTTGGCCTGCAGGTAATTGATGAAGGCAGATTTGAGCGCCTGCGTTTGGTTCAACACGTCATCCTGGTTGACGCCACACGGCATGGCCAACAGCAGGCAGAAATCACTCTCCCCCTGACAACACAACACAACATCTCACAAGAGTTTCCACAGCTCACATTCGGTCTGCTCTTCTCCATCGGTCTTTAGTGTAATGTTGCTGTTGGGTATAAGTTATTCTCTACATCAGTGTTTCTGAACTCCTGAAACGCCTCCAGTCTTGAGTTTCTTCCGGGAATGAACATGTCACAATATTTCGCATTATAATAATTAATACGCAGAATCAAGGGGCGGGGCCTGGTTGAGTTAGTAGTGTTAAACTGGCGGTTATGGTAAGGGGGCGGGGCATTTCCCAAACACACTCGAAGCGCTCGACCAATCACAACACACTGCTCTAGCTGACCAATCAGAGCACAGTGTGCTTTCCAGAAGGAGGGGCTTCATAGAGAGGGTGTGTTTCCAGTACAACCGCCGTAACTCGCTGCTTAAATAACTAACATAGTACGAAGCATCATTGAAGAAATTACCTAGCTAGTCACGACTATTTCCTGAAACCATATTGTCGCAAATTGGTCGTTCAACCACGTTGGTTAATCATTTCACGCAGGTGGAGGAGTAATAACTGCTTTTAATTAAACGGTTTGAGATCGAAAGCTAGATGTTTTGCTATAAATTACACACATGGCTTCTGAGGAATATTTCAAATTTTTCTCTTAATTTTTGCTTTATTTCCAGATTCACTCATAGACTTGTAATTACGCACTAGAGCTCGTTCACACATGCGCACGCTTCAAAAACTACACTTTACATCTTTTGACAAACTAAGAGACGTAAATGACATTTGTATGTATTCTAAATAAAAGATATAGATTGCACTGAATGCCAGCTTGCTTATTTGGCTCAAGATCAGGATTTATTGAGTCCACGTCATGCAAACATGAAACTCTGATCAACAGATCTCGACCTGTGGTTAAAAGCAAACGCACAACTCTGCGATGCTGTCTGCAAATGTTCGTTAGAATATTGTTTCAGGAAACACCGACTTTGATAAATTAACTTGCGACCATAGTTGGCTAATGATGCTTTCGGGAAACCAGAGCGTTACTGACACACAATGTATTGTCACTATGGATTTATGTATGTATTGTGGACTCAATACATACATAAATTCATACATAACTTCAGTAAACTATGGAGTGCCGCAGGGATCTGTGCTAGGCCCTCTATTATTCTCAATATATATGCTGCCACTTGAAATATTATAAGGAAACATGGAATTAGTTTCCATTGTTATGCTGATGACACTCAAATATATATCTCATCACGGCCGGATGAAAACGCTAAATTATCTAAAATGACAGAGTGTGTTAAAGATATAAAAGATTGGATGACGCGTAATTTTCTTCTATTAAATCCAGACAAGACAGAGGTACTACTTATCGGTTCAAAAAAACCGCCCACAAAACCTCTCACAATACAACTTTAACATAGTAGGATGTCCTGCTACTTTATCCTCTACAGTAAAAGACCTGGGTGTTATACTAGACTGCGACCTGTCTTTTAAAAATCATATTTCATATGTTACAAAAACGGCCTTTTTCCACCTTAGAAACATTGCTAAGCTACGTAATATGCTATCAGTTTCTGATGCAGAAAAGTTAGTTCATGCATTCATGACCTCGAGAATAGATTACTGTAATGCTTTATTAGCTGGTTGTCCTGCATCCTCAATAAACAAGCTACAGTTAGTACAAAATGCAGCCGCTAGAGTTCTTACTAGATCAAGAAAATATGATCATATAACACCGATCTTATCATCACTACATTGGTTACCTATAAAGTTCCGTATTAATTATAAGCAGTGTTGTGGGTAACGCGTTATAAAGTAACGCGTTAGAGTACTCTAATTACCTTTTTCGTGAAATGTGTAACTTAACGCGTTAGTTTTGTGCGTTAGGTAATCAGTAACTTCGTTATTTTTTTAAAAAAGTAATCCGTTATTTTAAGGAAAGGAAAATCCCGAATAAAAAAATTTCCCCAGGATCAAGACAGTGTTTCTGCGCTTCAATACCCCACCACCCTGCAGCTTCATTAAGGCACACGCGCGCAGTCTCTTGCTCTCTCTCTCTCTCCCGCTCTGCCGTGCACGTGCTGCGCGGTTTGGAGCACAGTCTCTGTCTCGCGGGCGCGCTCGCTCTAGATTCCGGGAGATTTTAACTAATTCGCGGGCATCAGTGAGCCGCTATCAATATGCGGGAGACTCCCGGAACTTCCGATAGACTTGGGATGTCTGCATTTCTATACTGAAATAATATCGCCATTATAATTATTGATTTTTTTATTGAAATAATAGCCCATCCGCGCATCTCTACTACCCGGGCTGGGAAGGTGTGAATTTTGATTAATATGTTCTGTGATAATAAATAAATAAAACGCTATGTGGAATAGCCTATGACTGTCTTTCCTGTTATTGTTATCCTGCAGTGTTAATTTAGTCGGATGACTGACGTTATTCATTGCCAGGAGTCACGACTTCTAGGTGCATTTAAAGGGGGCCGTGTCTGTCAATCAAGCTGCAGCATGTGTGAGGCGCTGCAAACGGCTTTTAATTTTTGGTAACGCACGAGTACTCTAACGCGTTACTTTTATGAATAGATAACGCAGTAACGTAACTGATTACTTTTAATTGATGGTAACGTTGTAACCTAATTAACTACTTTCCAAAGTAACTATACCCAACACTGATTATAAGGTATTGTTACTGACTTATAAAGCCCTAAACGGCTTAGCTCCAGTCTATTTAACGGATCTTCTATCGCCCTATAATCCATCGCGCTCTTTAAGATCGCTAAATTCGAGGCTTTTGGTTATACCTAGGATATCTAAGTCCACTAAAGGAGGGAGAGCATTCTCACATTTAGCTCCAAAACTCTGGAATAGCCTTCCTGATACTGTTCGTTGCTCAGACTCGCTCTCCCAGTTCAAAACTAGATTAAAGACGCATCTCTTTAACCAGGCATTCATATAAATGTTTTAATCTTACAGTTAAATCCGGCCTCTAGTTCATAACCGCCAGAGGAGAACTGGACCCCGACTGAGCCTGGGTTCTCCCAAGGTTTTTTTTTCTCCATTGGGTCACCTGATGGAGTTTTAGGTCACCATTGGGTCACCTGATGGAGTTTTAGGTCACCATTGGGTCACCTGATGGAGTTTTAGGTCACCATTGGGTCACCTGATGGAGTTTTTCATTTCCTTGCCACTGTTGCCTTTGGCTTGCTCAGTTGGGGATATTCAATTTAATGAATCAATAGTAATATTGATTAGCATTACCAAACATGGACGTTTTATTATTATTTTAATTTAATACTGTGAAGCTGCTTTGATACAATCTGTATTGTGAAAAGCGCTATATAAATATTCTTGACTTGACACACTGGGAAGAGAAGAGCTGCAACAATGGAATATAAGGGGAAATAATCAACATTCAAGCAGGAAAACTGAGCCTAGTAGAGCCCAAAAGTCAATCAAGAATTTGAGAAAGGGCATAACAGGTCCTCTTTAAAAGAGTCCTCTGCATACAGCCTGAACGTTTACACCATCATTTGTACATATTAGTTTATACAACTTGATTTTTCAGACAAAACTTTCTCCATTTTCTCCACTTTCATAATCAATAGGTGAGAACACGGTCATGGTGAGTGAAAATTTGTTTACATTACTCAAAATAAGTTTGCATTTGCATAAAATATAACACACATTTGATTATTTCTAGAGCTGATAGCCCTCTTGGATACTGGAAGATTAATACATTTTAATAAGCAACAACTAGACCCTTTAGCGATGCACCAAAACAGAAACTCTTGGTGGAAAAGGGAATCTTCCAGAGTCATGTAATATTCTGATCCAATCTGACTTCTGATCTATAATGCCTGAATCATACTCTAATCATACACTGTTGGTTTGTTGGCCAGAGGAGAACTGAGCGACTGAGTCTGGTTTCTCTCGAGGGTTTTCTCCATTCTGGCACTGATGGAGTTTTGGTTCGTGACACTTTTCGCCTTTGGCTTGCTTAGCTGGGGACATTTAATTTAATATTCAACAATAATATTGATCTGCCTGCATTGACACCATTATATGAGAACTGAACTGGATGACAAAAATGAACCATCACTGAACTTAAGCTGGACTGTGACGCTATTTTCTTCTGGAAACAAACTGTTGCATTATTTTCCTGTTATCCTGTGAAGCTGCTTTGAAACAATCTGTACTGTAAAAAGCGCTGTATAAATAAAGGTGCCGTACCGTCATCCTGCGCGCGACGCCCTCGAGCTGCTGCGCCTCCAGCCTCATCCGCTGGACGATGCGCAGGATCCCGCCGCTCTCCGGCAGAGGCAGAGACCGCAGGCCCAGAGCCTTGTTTCCACACAAGAAGTGCAGCTGAACCGCTGCGGTGTCGTTCTTCAGCGCCAGCAGGCCTTGCCACACAATAGGGTACTTCTGCACAACAGAGTTTATAAAACAGTACATATTAAGGGTCTGGTCTACATTTGCATTCTCACTACACAGATGGTTGAAAAGGAAGACAAAGAATTGTGTCTGTTTGTGGTTAGTGGAACATGTTGATGTGTCCTTCCACACAATAAGACCTCACGTTGTGTCAATCACGTTTACACACTGCTTCCGAAACTTTCGTTCGACACGAAATAATTCAGATCGGGTTACATTTAAGTTTTTCACATCTGTAGCAAGTATTTTGAGAGGCGTTTTGACAATTCACAGCCACCAAATGACGAATACGCATAAAAAAATGCAAACGGAAATATCATAGTGTGCAATAATGTGAAGGACTACTCCTGTAGCTGCTCTGCTAGGACACCTGACTTGATATTTTCTAATATGATGATATTAAGAAATCAAATACTTTCCCTGGTCACTGAACAAAATCAACAATAAGGATTGTTTCAATATAATTTCCTATAAAGAATCTTTGTAACAATGTGACCGAAAACACAGAAAAGGTATGATGGGGGTTTATCAGACGGGCTGCAGTGTTCATTTTGTGTGAAAAGATTGTATGTGTGTTTTTAAAAAAAAAAATTATTTCATATATATTTGATTTACTTCATAAATATGGCTGTTTTCAAGGGTTTTCCTAGCCTGGGAAAACCCAGACCACTCTCAGTTGTAACTGAGTATAGGGTCTGGCAAACCTCCATAGACAATTCATTTCCACAGGGGCGTCACCAACGGACGTCGGATAGATCTAAAACCAATCAGAGCGATGAATGACATGACGTATGCAGAGCGACGGAGAAACATCTCGAGACTCTCAGTAATTCTCTGTTTGTGTTAACGAAAATTACAATTTTAAATCGCTTGAAACAGACGCGATAGCTGATTCGAACGAGTGATGTTGTGATGTTCCACGGTGGCATCCATCTCTGTAATGTACAAAATCTGCGTCACCGTCTCTGCTCTGTCGTCATCGTGTAAAGCCCGCCCCAACGTTTCTGATTGGTGCCGCGATTTCGGCGGATTGGAAATGGGTTTCAATGGGCTCTTTGCCAGAACCCACTTGCAGAGCAAATCTAAATTTGCCGGAAGTGGTCTGGGTTTTCCCAGGCTAGGGTTTTCCAGGACTTACATTTTAAAAGTCTAATTCAAGTACATCAAGTCACCTTCATTTATACAGAGCTTTTAACAATATAGATTGTTTCAAAGCAGCTTTACAGTGATAATAGTAGATTACAGTAACAGATTATTTTGTCTTTACAGCAGCTCTAGAATAAAGTTATTGACCAGCTAAAGTTAGATTTGAGCGAATCCCTTCCATTGCAAAGATCATTAGTTATTAACTTAGGGGAGCCATTAACTTAACACCGTTCTAACAGAAAACCAGTGAAAATCAAGCACTTTAAGCACCTAGTACGAACCCTGAAATAAATGCTTTCAAAACTAACGAGGCATCAGTATGAATGTTGAAACCTACAAACCAGTTTACATTTAATTAACAGTGTATAATATCATAAAAATCTTCTTAAGAAAATCGAATAAATCTAAATATTTCTAGCAAAAAAACAAAAATACACTACTAAAAGTAAAACAGATTATTATTATGGGGGATAGTGAAAATAATGGCAGGACAGGTAAAAACCAGAAGTTCTGGGTGTACAGAATAAACCGTTCTGTGTGTAGTTATTGAGAAACTCACCGTCAGAAGCTGCACCATGTTCACAGGCTGATGTCCAACCAACTCCACTTTAGCTTCAGCTTGAGGCTGACTTGACTCTGGCTCTTGAACTCCCTTGGTTTAAAACGAAAGGGACACATGTAATTTGCACAGCTCTAAAAGCTAGTAAATTTAAAACTGATGCATACTCAAACTTACCTGTGACGGTGGGATGCTATGGGTGGACTGGTTAATCCCCATTGGAGAATTATCAGCAAACTGAGCGTGGGCGGGCCGTAGGTTTGTATACATGTTGGAATATTCAGGAAAGGACGTCCCAGCTCCTGCTGTCATCAGCTGAACTCTCTGAGGAGAAGCCATCGGAGGCATTGCACTACGGATCGCCATCATTCCCTCTTTACTAGGAGGTGTCTGTGCCCTCCTCAGCTCGGATGTTTTCGACGGGTCCTTCTCAGACACCCCCTTTGCTAACAAGTGGGGCCGAGGTGAGAGAGATGCCGCCATGCTGGTAGGAGTTGAAGACGTCGGCATGTTCTCGGGGACGTGCACCTGGTGCAGTTCTGCAGTGGGACGATCACTCTGCTGGTGGTGAATGAGTACTCGCATGTCTCTTGGTGACATGTTGAATCGATCGATTGGTAAACCACTGGGGAGAGCTCCACGATACTCTGCTGGTATGGATTCTGGTTTCAGTTGAGCAGCTGGTCTTCCGAGAGCTGTATGGAAACGCCTTGCTTCTTCTTCTCCTCCATCATGGCTTCTTGCATTGGCTGTGTTAACCTTGAGGACCATTTCCCTGTTCCCCACGGCCTGGGGAGATATGGGTCTCTGCTGGCCAGGTGGCCAAGAGGTGAGGCTCTCAGAGTGAATGGCATAGTTCATCATAGAGAGAGGAGGAGTGTTCACTCGTACCTCGCCCTGAGTAAGGTGCCCTATCGGGCCAACGCGGTGTGGCGACATTCGTCCAATGCTCCCGTGAGCGTTATGTGGGGGCATGATCACAGACTGCTCAGAGTGGTGGACAGTGGACACATATGGGGACAGAGAGGGTAATCCAGAGGGAAGCACCATAGACACACCTTTCGGAGATGAGGAGCCAATAGGAGACGACACTTTGGCAAAAGGAGAATGAGGGTGTCCAGATTTCCGGGGCGATCGAGGCTCCTGCTTAGGTTGAATAAGTGACGGAGTTCGATCTGTCTGTGTGCCGAATCCGACATGATTACCTGCTGCTGGGGGAAGATGAGGACTTAAAGCAGGACTAATAGTTGGGACCCAGGCGGGTTTCACGCCATCCACACTGAGTGACTCTGACCCATCTACCTTCTTGGGGTGCTTCATCAAAGTATGATGGTAACTCATGACCTGTGAAGGGCCAGGCGTTTGTTGCAATAATTTAACAACTCCACTTTGAACTGGGGCATAAGAGGAGTCTAATTTGTCCAGTGCAGACTCTTGTTTAATTGCGGAGACATTTAGTTGTGGTTTTATTGAATGCCCATGATCTGAAGGAAGTGGGCATTTCGAAGATGGTGTTTGGGAGGCACTGTAGTGTTCCTGCTTGATTTGGGGCATGGACACCAGCTGCTGGGACTCTATGTCCACAGCACTGGCCGGGGGGATCTGGCTGATTTTGGCACTTATGCGATGTGGCCCCTCCATTTTCTGTCCAGAATGACTCAGCACCACCACACCTTCTGACGTCTGAACTCTCAGCCCTGTGCTGGAACCTGTGCTCAGCGATGTACTCTCCACAATATAACGACCAGCATTTCCACCTTCCTCACCGACTGGTGGACCATGGTACGTACTGCTTTCCTCCAAGCTTGGCTGGTAAATCTGTTTTGGAGGTTGTTTGTCAAGAAAGGGATTTCCAATGGGAGCATTTGGCTTCTCCTCAGAGTCAGGGGGATTGCAAACTCGACTGATGACAGAGGTAGGAGTGGAAGCAATAACTGAAATAACCGACTTCTCACTGAAGATCTGTTTTGTTTCTGGGGATGGAATAGAGGCAGGCTGTCGAACTACAGGTTGGGCTGAAACAGAGGGTTGCCTGTTATCTTGATGAGCACTTTTGCTGGTTACCACATCTGGTGTAATGTCACTTTCCCTTGCAGAATGATGCAGATTCCCAGATGTAACGGCAATGTCCAACATTGGCCCAGTTCTAGGCTTTGTGAGGATTTTACGCAAATCACCAGAGTTGGTGTCATGAACAGGGTGTCTGAGGGTAATGTTGGGCTCTCTAAAGGGGTCTGAGGAGGGGAGATGACCCCAGATTCTTTCAGCGGATTGAAACGCTCTGTAGGGGAAACAGAAAGCCTGCTTGGGTATGAGGACAAATTCTTGAGGCAAGTTCTTGTTGGAGATAGTGAGGGGGACGTGTTTTTGTATGGATAAGGCTGATACTTGGGTGACGTTGGGCTTCTGCTGGGAGCAGGAGAAGATTTTGGGATATCCATCTCAGTTTTAAGAGGCAACTCTGGTTCGTTTGGAACTTCTGCATTAGGCGCTTTTAAAGTTACAACCTGCTTGGAAGAGGAAGTAATGACAACAGCTGTACTTGTGGGTGATCTTTCTTTGACTGTTGGAAGTTCTGCAGGTATGGACTCCGGTGACTTCACAGGGATGTTTTCAGCATCCAAAACTACATCTTTGAATGGTTCTTTTTTGCTTGCGGCACCCTTTTGGCCTTTGCCCTTCTTTGAAGCTTTTGCTCTGCCTTTAAACCCTTTTCTAGGAGAGGTTACAGTCTCCTCCTGAACATCTGCTGCGCCAACACAGGTTTCAGATACTTTTGAACTGGGTGCAAGTGTCGATATATCAGCATTTGAATCTACAACAGAGTTGATGATTTGTTCTTGTGGCAGGGTACAAGATGTTTCCTCTGCTGTAATGGAATCTATTGCAGCAGCAAGCTCTGTTTCACTAGATGGAATTGCAGGCTTTTCTTCTGAGTCACGCTCTGGTTCTTCAGGTAATGAACGTTGTGCCTTTGTCAAGTTACTTTTAAACTGAGGAGGAGGAGGAGGAGGAGGAGATGCATCTTCTGTAAGCTTTGCAATATTCTCAACAGCTTGCTCAAGTTCCAGCTCTCGTGACAGCAAAGATACATCTGACTCAATGGCTTTTGTTGCAGCAGGCAATGCCTCCCCTTCATTATTACCTTCATCCATGGTATCACTTTCAAATTTAGATTCTAATACCTCATCCTTTGAAGACACACTAGGCGAGCTCTTTTTAGGAGAATCCTCAGGTCCAGGTTCATCTTCACTAGTCTGAAGCATTGCCTTCACCTCGGTCACATCAAGCCGAATTGTTAGGTTTTTAAGAACAAGAGAGTTTTCTTCAGTAATGAGTTTGGAGCTTTCTGATATTTTCTCCATTTTGTCTCCCTTTTTTCCGATTCCAGATGCTGATACATTCACTGGACTTACTCCTTTTTGTGTGTGGGGTGAACATTTGGCTTTACCTACTTTGGGAACCCCCTCACTGCTCGTCTCACTAGCATCCAATTCCTTAGACTCAGTTGATTTTGACCGTTCAGATTTTCCTGCTGGTACATCCTCAGCTTGGCGTCGATTCTTGGGGGGGCGTCCACGTCTCGAGGTCGGTGGTGGTGTAGTAACGGTTTCGACATCAGAACCTAGATTAGATAGATCTCGGTCTATACGCTTCCTTACACGAGGTGATTCAGCGTCTTTTCCAGGTTGCAGAGCAGTTTCATCTTCAATTGGTGTAGCATAAACAGAACGCACATTCCTACGCCTTGCCCTAACTGGCTGTGAATTTTGCTCTGTACCTTGCTCCATTTCTATGCTGTGCACAGGGGACTTACTTACTGACTTTGAATCGGGCACTGCCTTGGATGCCTCTCCTCTTGGAGAAGATGAGCGTTTCAGTTTTTCTTTGTCAATGCGCTCACTTTTGCGGGTGCTCTGTTTGTCTGGGGTAGCAGGCAGAGGTGTAGTTACTGGTGTGCTAGGTGAGGATTTAGTCTTTTTATTTCTTGACTTTGGAGGGGAGACACAGCTTCCTCAACTGGATAATTATCAGCAACTTTCTGATCACCTGTATTGATAGATTCAGCTTCTGTAACAGGTGGCTCAGGTTCCTTTTCATGTGGCTCAGAAGAGATTTGCGAGAGGGGACTTGGTGATTCTGGAAACTTCACTGGAGACTCCGTATCTGGTTGTGAAATGCTGGGTGGTGTTTCGTGGCTCGAAAGCTGTTCTGAAACCACTTTGTTGGTTTCAGGAGCACTTTCAAAGTCATTGGTCTTTAATACCATCTCCTTGACTAGGATCTTTGACTCTTGGCATTCTGAACAATTAGGTTCTGAGGGTTGCTCTAGCAAAGGCTGTAATGGCTGAGCTGAGGGTTGTTCATGCTCTTTATCTTCCTCCTTCATGGGAGGATCAAACAAATTATAAGCAGGAGTATCAACACATTCTGTTTCCACTGATGGCAAGGATTCTTTGGCTATTATAACAGGTGGTGATATTTGAGGTGCTTGGACAGGACTAGTCTGAGGAGCCTGAACAGGGCTAATTGTTTTGCTTTCAGCTGGATGGTTACTAGGTTCAGTAGCAATTTGTTGCTGTGGAGCTTGTTCTTCCTCTGGTGTTTTACTTCCTCTGGTTGTATCTACAGTTTCTTCATGCTTGGAATTTTGAGGCATTTGTTCTTTATTCTTCTGTTGCTGCAACCTTGTTAGCTCCAAAAAGCGGCTATGGAAAAGCACAACTGGTTCTGGGTCAGGCTGCCCTTCTGCTGGGCCTTGCTGAGGGTACAGATATCCAACACCATGTTCAGGGTCCTCGTGCTTTCGTTCCAGATGCTGGAGACGCCTTGAATCCTGCTCAAAAATAGAACTGTGCAAAAAACGTGAAGCAAACAACTCTCGTCTCTCCTGTTCTTCTGGCTTTGGATCTTCTTTCCTTTCTTCCACTTTGTCGTCAGACTCACTTCCGAATTTTCTTCTTCTTCATGTACCATGAGGGAGTTGGTCGTGGGGCTGTCTCTACTTTTTCTGTGTCCTTTCTACTCCTTAAACTGGCAAAATGTGTATCATAATCAAGGAAAGACCAGTTGTCTTCTCTTGAGGAGGACAAAGACTTTGCACGCTCTAACAAAGCTTTAGTATCCGGTGTGATTGACTGATCATCTGCAAAAGAACGGAATTTGTTTCTCTCTAGGGCAGATGTTAGCTTGGACTCTGACAACCTGTCTGGGCGATGTCTTTCAGAGAAGGATACAGAAGTTGATGGTGCAGGAGAGTTGGACTTATTTTCACGATCCTCTTCAGAGTCAGAACGCACTTCACCAGGTTCCAAATCTGGCCAAAGTCCATAATCCAAATACTTCCGATTGAGACGTCTTTTCTCAGAGCCCCTTGAAAAGTCCGGTAATAACTCTTGCTTTAGTCGACTCTCCCAACGTCTTTGCTGCTCATCTGGTAGAGATGTAGTCATCTTTGAGATCTGTACGGTGTGCATCCGTTTACTAGCAAGCTCCAGATCTAATGGAACATTATCTTCAGGTTTTGATGGTTCTTTTACTTCTCTCACAGTCATTTGAGTAGGAGGGTCAGCGTATTCTACCTCTCTTAGTAGCGGTGCATGCTGAAACCTCTGAGAATTTGTGTTATTCCACTCAGGGTCTTCACTCTTTTGGCGACCTGTTCGGTAAATCCTTTCTCTCTTAGCACTCATTTCCATCTCAAAGGACTCTTGTTTCTTGATCTTATTTGGAGGCGAGGTATCGGTTACATCTTGCGGAGGCTTGCCAACCTCATGCACCAGGCTACGATGCTCAAGATCTTCTGCATCTATACCTTGCTGAGATTCTGCCTTTCCTAGTTTATCAGGAGTCTGCAGCTGCTGTCGAAGCCGCCTGTTTTGCTCCATCTGTTTGCGGTAACTCTGAGAAAGGTCAATATTTTCTAGATATTCGTCCCTTACTTTGCTGTCCTTATCAGAGGTTCCGTCGATTGAAAATCGTCTAGGCACAGGGTGCGATTTAGAGTCCAAAACATCCACCTCGGATAATTCCCCTGGTCGTAGCGATGGACCCAGAGATGTCCCTCTCATAGTGCTATCCAGCTCTTCCCTTTGACTATAATGAGGGCCAGTCCTAGATTTGGAGTGTTCTCTTTTTGGAGCCTCTTTCTCTGCTTTCACATCAATATCAGTCTCTTTTGTAAATCCGGTGTTTGTAGCAAAGTCAGCAGGTTGGCTAATGCCAGAACCTGGATCATCCTCTAGACGGCCCCTTTTCTGCCTTATAGTTTTCCCACTGGGATCGCCAAATCGCCTCTTTCTCGCTGCAAGTCTGTCAGAATCTAAAAGGGAATCTTTGCCATCACTACCAGAGTCAGACTTTAAATGCTTCTTTGACTTTCCTTTGCCATCCCTGTCCAACGACTCACTTTTGCACTGATCGAGTCGCTCTCCCTTTTGAGACTCGAGGCGAGGGTCAACCGGGGAGGGTTCTTTGTCCCCTTTATGCTTTTGTCTTTCTTGACTCTCCACATCTGAAACTTTTCCCTTCCCAGAACCCAAATCAAGACTAGGCTCTCTATCTGCTTCAGAATGAGGTGCACTGGGAGACTGTACTTTACCTCTCCTTTGCTTTGCTTTCTCTCCCTTCTCTCTGTCAGCCTTTTCTTTGCGTCTGCCACGTTTCTTGTTCTCCGCTCCACTTGCGCGCTCTGCCTCGGTCTGCTCGATTTCTCTCTCCAGTCCTTCCGGTTTGTAATCCACTGGCGATTTCTCAGACTTCTCAAACTGAGCTGGAGGTGGAGACAGCGAGCTGCAGCTTCCAGATCTCTCAGAGGAGTGTCTATACACCCGTCGTTCCGCTTCTCGAGAAACACGTTCAGACGGTGAGGGTGAAGCAGAGGGTGTTAAGGGACGCCGCTGATGAGACGGGCTCCATCTTCCCCGGTCGGCTTCAAATCGCTCACGCTCCCGTTCACGTTCCCGCTGGATATAGCTGTACTTCCTGATGTCCTCAAAAGGGTCTCGATAATCTCTGTATTCCCGTGGGTCCTCGTGGTAGCGGGGATCGTAGTGTTCTCCTTGGTAATGATCCAACTCTGTATAGCGATCGCGACTGCGACCAGGATATTCCCGACGGGGGTCTTCAGCGTAAATGCCAGGAGTCCTTACATTTTCGTAATACGCTCGCTCAGCAGAAAACTCATGATAAGGAGTTCGCCGCTCTTCCCTGGCAAAACGAAACAAGATTTGGGCAATAATTAGCCAAGTGCTTGAAGATAAGCAAACTGAAGGCAGGAATTATAGTTTCTAGGGTGTTGTACTAGAGGAATCACTCACCTCCTCTCTGCTGGAATATCATAAAAGTCACGGATGTCCTGCCCTGACGCCTGCATAGATCGATAGAAAGCCATTTGACTCTCCTGACTGGCAAAATCAACCTGGACAAAAGAAACAAACACATTACATTATAGAACTGTACATATACTGGCGGTCAAACGTTTAAAAGTCTATTCGGCTCACAATGGATGCATGTCTCAAAAAACAGCTATTTCAAATTGTAATAGTTCACAAATATTACTGTTTTTTTATGTAAATAATCTGCCAAATGTAATTTATTCCTGTGATCAAAGCTGAATTTTCAGCATCATTACTCAATTTGCTGCTCAAAAAACATTACTGATTATTACTAATCTTGAATCTGTTACCTTAAATTACACGTTTATCTCTGTAAAGCTGTATTGAAACAATCTACATTGTTAAAAGCGCTATATAAAGGAAGATGACTTGATTTGATTTGAAAAGAGTTGCGCTGCTTCAGATTTTTTTGAGGAAACAGTGATATATTTTACTTCTTAAAGATTCTAGATGAATAGTAAGTTCAAAAGTCACTAGTCGGTTCCACACACCTTAATTTTGTTCCCTCCTATCTTCCATCCTTTGGTTTCTCTAACAGCTGCTTGGGCAAAATCAGTGTTGTTGTACAGAACAAGAGCCATTCCTTTTAACCTATCAAACACAACCTGGAAAAGAGGACAATAGTTAGTATAACTGCACAACTCAATATAAAAATCAATGAAGGGTCAAATTTTGTATTTTGACCATTTGTTTTCTGGTGAAAGAAATACATGAAGCAAAAATATTAAATGTAATGAATGTATATTGACAGAGTAATCCACCGTTTAAAATGACATTAGAGAGATGGCAGCATCATTTTATTTTTACACAGAGATTGGTAGGTCTATTAGTGAAATCTGTTGACTTTAGCTATCCTTGTTGCATTATATGCCAACGGTGACCGTCCAAAAATAGAAAAAAGCACTTGTGTTTTTTGACTCAAGTTTGCATACCTGTAACTCAAGTATTAAAGATATCTTAATATTCTTTTAGATTCTGGTTCTTAAACTCTTTTTTTTGACATCTTAACTTAAGGTCCTATTTGGTTCAATCTCATAGATATGGCGATCCCAATGTGACTCCATGTTCAAATAGTTGAATTTTACAGATTTTCAAATGGTCAAAAACCAAATGTGGTTCACTTTTTAAACAGCTGATACTGGTGTTTAAAGAGGATTGTCTGAAGCACAAATACTGAAACTAGTAATGCATCTTATTCCAAAATAATTGCATACAACACGCCTCTCTGAGAGGCATCTAATGCAACAAAGATAGCTAAAGTCAACAGATTTCACTAATAGACCTACCAATCTCTATGTAAAAACACATTGACCCTCCTCTGCAAAACAGTGATTACCCAGTCAATATACATCTGTGATATTTCATATTTGGGTTTCATCACTATTTGTCTTTTTCAGAAAAAATATTAACAAAATCAAATTTCATCTCGGACAGTTTCCGTAATTTGGTAGATTTGACCTGGAATGAACATATATATAGTTTATGTCCAGATGTACCTTGACGACGGGCCCGTAGCGGCAGAAGTGTCGCGTGAGATACTGCTCTGTGATGTTGGAGGTCAGCCCGTCCAACCACACACACGCTGTCGGCATACTCTTCCCAAACCCAAGCTGCAATCAACACAGAGATAAACATTACTGACCATCCAGGCCAATACAGTGCCACATAGACAAGCATCTGCCATCAACGTGCACGCTAATACCTTGAGTCTGTTGGTGCCGAGATACTCTCCATCCATTTTCTTAATGGCTTTACAAACACTTGCAATATCGGAGTATTGAACAAATGCATACTGGGGAATGCCGTTCACCCTCTTGATATCAATATCCTGAAATCAAACAAGACAAATCCATGATTTAAAAAAGGATTGCAACAATGACTAAAAGAAATTGACCCTTTGCAGGGAGTTTGATTGACAGCAATGTTGTTTTCGTCAACAATGACGATAACGCAATTATTTCGTTGACGCACCTTTTTTTATGACGATAACGTTCAATGACTAGCTAAAAATGGCTCTAAGGTGACTAAAACATGACAAGACGTTTTCGTTGACAAGACGGAACGAAAATTATTACAAGTCTGACGTTCACAATCATTTCTGCCTATTTTGCGTGAAATCTGTCTGTTTTGAGCTAAAAAAGTATCAGCAATGCCGCATTCTACCGTTGTTTTGGGTACACCCACCACCCGGCTGCCGCGCACCAGATTCCACACAACAACAACACACCTGCGGCTATAGTCACTCGCTACACATCTTCGAAGGACCATGGCGGCGACGCCAATAAACGGGCTTGGTGGTCGGAAACGACGAGATGATTTATGGACATACTTTCAGTGTAATCCATCAGAAAGAAAAACGGCACACGCGTGCGGTCTCTTGCTCTCTCTCCCTCTCTGCCGTGCACGTGCTGCGCGGTTTGGAGCACAGTCTCTGTCTCGCGGGCGCGCTCGCTCTAGATTCCGGAGATTTTAACTAATTCGCGGGCATCAGTGAGCCGCTATCAATATGCGGGAGACTCCCGGAACTTCCGGAAGACCTGGGATGTCTACATTTCTATACTGAAATAATCGGCATTATAATTATTGATTTTTCATTAGGCTATTTTTTTTTTGGTGCTCCCTCAGCTCTGGTGCCCTACGCACAGAGCGTAACATGTCAAACCTGAGCCCATTTCCAATACTTTTAAACCTAAATTAATTTGTTAAAGACTACTTTTTTTTTTTACTAAAACCTTTTTGTGTTTTCGTCGAATAAAACTATCAAGTTTACAAGTGACTAAAATGTGACTAAAACTAAAAAGCATTTTCGTCCAAAAGACTAAGACTAAGACTAAAACTAAAAGGGCTGCCAAAAACAACACTGATTGACAGATGACCTGACCAATCATAATCCGCCATCCGCCGAATCCTATAGATTAACTAGAAGGAAGAGATGATCGGGTCACGAGCGGCTTTAACTGAGCGATCTGTCACACATTAAAGAGCCACAAAACGCTATTTATTGATTAGATTTCTTTACAAAAGTACCAAATTTGAAAATTGAGACAGTTTCACTCACTGACACTCACACACACACACACACACTCTCTCAAACTCGCTCGCTGACACTCTCACACACACACACACACACACACACTCTCAAACTCGCTCGCTGACACTCTCACACACACACACACACTCTCAAACTCACTCACTGACACTCACACACACACACACACACTCTCTCAAACTCGCTCGCTGACACTCTCACACACACACACACACTCTCAAACTCACTCACTGACACTCTCACACACACACACACGCAATTAAACTCGCTCGCTGACACTCTCACACACACACACACACTCTCAAACTCACTCACTGACACTCTCACACACACACACGCGCAATTAAACTCGCTCGCTGACACTCTCACACACACTCAATCACACACACACACTCAAACTTGCTCGCTGACACACTCGCTCACACACACTCTCAAACTCGATCGCTGACACACACACACTCCCAAACTCACTCACTGACACTCACACTCAATCACACACACACTCAAACTTGCTCGCTGACACACTCGCTCACACACACTCTCAAACTCGATCGCTGACACACACACTCTCAAACTCGATCGCTGACACACACTCAAACTAGATTGCTGACACACACACACTCACTCACATACACACTCTCACTCACTCACTGACACACTCGCTCACACACACTCACTCACTCACACACTCGCTCGCTTACACACACACTCACTCACTCAAACTTGCTCGCTCACACACACAAACTCGCTAATACTCACTCTCTCTCTCACACACACACACACACACTCTTGACGGAACTCTTCATTTTAAAACACGCTAGTCTTTTGATGGTGATGTCGCAGACGCTAGTCGGTTGTCGTCCACTACAACACACTATACGAGATGAACCGATCGAATCCTGCGTCCCGACGCCCGTTGTCGTTAACGGATCTCCACGACACCTACGTCAAACGGACCATGCCGAAAGTGTGTGATCTGACCCAGGGCTAAGGGCTAGCCTAGCGTATCTGACCCAGGGCTAAGGGCTAGCCTAGCGTATCTGAGGCAGGGCAAAGGGCTAGCCTAGCATATCTGAGGCAGGGCTAAGGGCTAGCCTAGCGTATCAGAGGCAGGGCTAAGGGCTAGCCTAGCGTATCTGAGGCAGGGCTAAG
Source organism: Phoxinus dragarum (assembly GCA_033366665.1). Taxonomy (NCBI): domain Eukaryota; kingdom Metazoa; phylum Chordata; class Actinopteri; order Cypriniformes; family Leuciscidae; genus Phoxinus; species Phoxinus dragarum. Next base: position 18,392 of record JARPMJ010006541.1, read on the forward strand.
GGCTAGCCTAGCGTATCTGAGGCAGGGCTAAGGGCTAGCCTAGCGTATCTGAGGCAGGGCTAAGGGCTAGCCTAGCGTATCGGAGGCAGGGCTAAGGGCTAGCCTAGCGTATCGGAGGCAGGGCTAAGGGCTAGCCTAGCGTATCTGAGGCAGGGCTAAGGGCTAGCCTAGCGTATCTGAGGCAGGGCTAAGGGCTAGCCTAGCGTATCTGAGGCAGGGCTAAGGGCTAGCCTAGCGTATCTGAGCCCGGGCTAAGGGCTAGCCTAGCGTATCTGAGCCAGGGCTAAGGGCTAACCTAGCGTATCTGAGCCAGGGCTAAGGGCTAACCTAGCGTATCTGAGCCAGGGGTAAGGGCTAGCCTAGCGTATCTGAGCCAGGGCTAAGGGCTAGCCTACGAATCTGAGCCAGGGCTAAGGGCTAACCTAGCGTATCTGAGCCAGGGCTAAGGGCTAGCCTACGAATTTAAGCCAGGGCTAAGGGCTAGCCTAGCGTATCTGAGCCAGGGCTAAGGGCTAACCTACGAATCTGAGCCAGGGCTAAGGGCTAACCTAGCGTATCTGAGCCAGGGCTAAGGGCTAGCCTAGCGTATCTGAGCCAGGGCTAAGGGCTAGCCTAGTGTATCTGAGCCAGGGCTAAGGGCTAGCCTAACGTATCTGAGTCAGGGCTAAGGGCTAGCCTAGCGTATCTGAGTCAGGGCTAAGGGCTAGCCTAGCGTATCTGAGTCAGGGCTAAGGGCTAGCCTAGCGTATCTGAGCCAGGGCTAAGGGCTAGCATACCACGATCTCCCCGAAGCGCTGGAAGACGTCGAGCAGCTGCTGGTAGTTGGTGGTCTTCTCCAGGTTGCCGATGAACAGTGTGCGCGTGGCCTTGGGGTGGAACTCGTCGATGCGCCCGTCCAGCGGCCGGAACTCGTTCTCGCTCTCCGTCTCGGGGCCGTTCCAGGCCGTGACCTCGATCAGCATCCCGAAGAACAGCTTGCCCTTGGACACGCTGAGGGCCTTCTCCTGGTCCTCCTGCTGCCGGAAGAACACCAGGCCGTAGCGCTCCTCCAGCGCCCCGTGGATCTGCACCGACGTCACCTTGCCGTACTTCTTAAACTCGTGGAACAGCCCGTCCTTCAGGCTCGTATCTGGCGGGGGCAAACACAGCAGAGTGTGATGCAGAGGCCCCAACACACCAAAGTCGTCTCCTTCAGATTATTATGATCATGAAAGAGACCCATAAATCAAGCACTGTAGTATACGTGTTTGATCGTCAAACGTAAGCTTAGTGACCAGTTTAAAGAGGCAATTCACCAAAAAAGAGACAATTTGATAATATCAGATATATTGCGATGATTCAATTATATTAAGCAATATAAATGGCAGGAAAGAGTTTAAAAACAAAGCTCTAACAGCTACACCGAAGTGGGGGAAACCGGCTTGTTCAGGCTCTCGCTCATCTGCGAAACACAAACGAAGATATTTTAATGAAATTGAGAGATTTCTGTTCCCCCAATGAAGGAACTGATGCTTTAAACTTAATATCTAAACTCTTAAGGGTTTGGAATGATGATAATTTACATTTTTTTAGAAACCTTCTGTTTTAAGATCAAACGCTCCAGTATTACGATCCCGGTCTTCTTATGGTCCGTCACCAAGTCCGCCAAACAACACATATTTAGAAATTGTTCCCCTTTTTCCAACTTTGATTCTGATTTCCCCGAGAGACTTAAAGTTCCCATTTCCACTAGGGCCAGGCTAATGATGATCATTCTTATTAGACCCCCTAAACATGCTTCCCAGAGTACACTAAGCTATCACAGATCTTAGCTTTAGCTCACCACTGTCCATATGGAGCAGCGGTTCTGCTCGGGTTTTCCACTGGTCAATTTGGAGATTTTGGGCTATTGTCTTCAATAACATGTGTTCTTTCAGACCCTGCGGCGAGTCCACAATACACACTTAGGTCTTTATTTTACTGTTTGTCTGTTTGCGTCTGTAGATTTCTCATAAATTCATAAAAAGTTGTCGTTCTGAATCATCCGCTGCTCCGCGATCTCTATCTGCTCCTGTCACACACACACCGCTGGACAGCTCTCTCTCTCCTGTACAATGCTGTCAGATTCCAGTAATATTTTTCTATAATTTCTAATTTTACCAATTATAAGGTAATTTCCTTTTTATCAGCAACCGATCGTGAAAGTACAATGGGCATTTAACTCTAAAAGCGAAATCTCATTGGCTGATGTCAATTTCTGACACCGTGATTGGTTCAGATGCATCATGTGACGCGCTCTGACACTCAGATGTGTGTTTCTGACTGTTTTTCTGCTCAGTTAAAGGCCATAAATGCTGTTCATAACTTTTGATGTGATTTAGGTGATTTGTATTGTTGTTGCTGATGATTTGATGAGATATTGTGTCAGTAAATAGTTGTTTCCACTAAAAAAAAAGTATGATTTTTTACATTACAAATCTTTAAATGGCGTTTTCTCAAAATAAGATTTTAGTCATTCTCCAGTATAAACATCTCAGCCGATGTACACCAAACTCTCCAGCTATACACTTAGCAGTATTCTGGAGATATGTTCAGAGGGACAGTTAATAAATCATTAAGGCTACGGACAGTATATTTTGATTTCCTAGGTAATGAAAGCATACATCCTGAAATGTTCTTTCATCTTATGTGTAAACAACATGCTATAAAAAATATCAGTGGGGTATTTTAAGCTAAACCTTCACACACACAGTTATCAGACCCTCTAACCCGGCGAGGTGCTGCTGACCTGTGGATCGCGTGGGCAGGTTCTGGACCCGGATGCCGAAGCTCCTGCGCGGCTCGTCAGAGTCCATGGTGAGCGGCGCAGCGGGAGGAGCGTGTGTAGCCGTCGACTGCACTGAGCGCGCTCGCGAGCCGTCACTGGAGCTGCTGTTCGAGTCACTGCTGCCAGACACAACACACACACACTGCGGTTCAGAGACAATGCGGTCTACAAGCATTTAACATCATCATTACAGCATGAAAATAGCCTCTGCTCTTCCGTCAGTTCTGGACGAAACTTTTTACGCTTGTTTTCTTTTTTATCAGAATGGTACGAATCTTGGAGAAGGTTTTGGCTCTTGCTGTGTGAACACACACAAATCATGGCCATGATCCGAACAGGTAAAACGGTCCTGAAAAAACTTGTGCTCCTCGCGGTCAGAAATGAGCGCATTGGAAATGAATGTGAGGAGTTCCTCAAGTGGAAGCGTTTGGTACTGCAGCCGAACATCATCACTGAAAGCTCATTTACTGAGATATCAGCCTCACATTAACACAACTGGTTTATATATGGCTTGGATTTATGTTTTTTAAAATATACATTTCATATTAAAGAAAAATTAAATAGTATTTTTGCTAATTTTTTATAAGAAACGTAAAATTCTGTAACTTTACAAAAAAAAAATTCACATCAGCAATAATCTGCCACGTGTTGTCTTTGAAAAGTTCAAACTTCAGTCTGTGATCTATTCAAGATTTACGAGAGTTTAAATTGGAAATTTAATTTTCTCAAAGTGAATAGATTATAAATAGTGTAAATATAATAAATAAAACATCATCAAACTAAAATATAGAACATTCATTTGTTTTAATTTCAACACTAACTTTCTTTGGGAAAAAAGGAATTATTCACATTTTATTTTATTACATTTTAAAGGATAAATTATATTGAAGTTATGCATTAGTTTTATTACCACTGCTTTTGATAATACATTTGTCTTAAATCATAAAACACAATTTTTTTATTATTATTTATGAAAAAATAAAAACATTTGACTGTTAAATTAAATTGATTAGACAAAAAAACTAGTTAAATTCAAACATTAAAATGGAATCCAGAATTTAAATGGATTTCATAGGGTTATTATTTTAAACAATAATTTGAATTATATGGTTGTAACAATTGTAAAGTAATAACATTGATAATAATACAATTGAAAAAATTACATTGTAAACCACTAATTAAATTGTTAGTTTTATGCATTCATTGTTACCAGCGTTTTTCATAATTTTGTATTAAATCCTAAAACACAGAATCCTAAAAAATGTAGACCGCTAATAAAATAAAAAACATTAGTTAAAATTTTACTAAATTAATATATTGTTAACGTTTTAATCCAAATGGTTAGACAAACTTTGATGATTATTTATTAAAACATAAAAAATGGAATTGAGAATTTTTTTAAATGGAAACCACAGAATTTGGTTTGAATTTTTGAAAAAATGTAATTAATTTCATAGGGCCCTAAACTGCATTCACTCGCCGTAACAGACCGTGCCGTTTCTCTGCCGCTACTCGTCACACGCGCACGCTTCTCACGCCAGCGGAGACCGGCGGAACACAAAGGGGAGTAATAATAATAAAACTTTGATTACACGCAATGTGATTACAGTTTCTGTACCTAAACACCTGAAAATCTTAAAACACTGTTTATTTCAATCGTATCTTTGTTCAGTTGTATGTGTTCTTGTTTAATAACTGAGTGTTTATTGTGTTTAATAACGGAGTGTTTATTGTGTTTAATAACGGAGTGTTTATTGTGTTTAATAATGGAGTGTATATTGTGTTTAATAACGGAGTGTTTATTGTGTTTAATAATGAAGTGTATATTGTGTTTAATAACGGAGTGTTTATTGTGTTTAATAACGGAGTGTTTATTGTGTTTAATAACGGAGTGTTTATTGTGTTTAATAACGGAGTGTTTATTGTGTTTAATAACGGAGTGTTTATTGTGTTTTAGGGCTGCAACAACGAATCGATAAAATCTATAAAAATCGATTATTAAAATAGTTGGCAACGAATTTCATTATCGATTCGTTGTGTCGCGCGACACGGAGATGTAAAAAAATAATTGTGCGTATATTCTGTGCTATTGTTAAGCCCCACAAAAGGGACAAAAACATTATAAAGCATCATAAAGTTGTCGTGCACTATATGATAAGTGCTCTGAAGCCATTATATAGTATAATGTGAGATAGAAATTAATATTTAAGTCTTTTAATTCAAGATCACGTACTGTACACTTTTCCCTCCGCTGCGGCTGTCAGTCAATCTCCATTCAGCATCAAACAGCGCGTCGCGTTCGGTTACGACGGTCAACACGATGAAAAACTCTCTCCAAGATGATTCAATGTTACTATAATTATACTTGATCTGTAGATAAAGGTCTATGGTTTTGCATTAAACAACTTTATCTTGCTGGACTTTATTGCTGCATCATGTTACTTTCTACCGGGTTTCTCTCAACACTGGTAGAGTCAGAGCACTAACTGTTCTTCACGCGCACAGTAACTGACATTTAAAACTGTTAAAAGAAAATGCTCAATAGATAGATAGATACTGTATAATACACTACGCATCAATATGTCTTTCCTTTGTGATTTGAACTTTTTAATCCGGACTCGAAGCGCTGCGCTGTGACTCGTGTTGCTTCAAGCGCATCATTCTGCGCTCGCGATGCGCATAAGCGCTGTGTGCCGCACTGTATTGGAGTCTTTCATATCATAATACAGCGACGCAATGAACGATTATTAATAGCCTTTCTAGTTCTGTACTATCCATCATGTTGCTGCCTCATTAAACCGATGTGCTATACATTTAAAACATGTCTCAATTTTATAGTAGCCTAGGCTATAAAATAATTAATCTTTTTGATTTTTGTTATCTTGTTTTTCATGAATGTATTTTACAACAATACAAAGAGCAATGTGTAACGTTTTACCAAATTTAGTGTTACACTTATTCTAATATTTGTTCCTCACTAAATGTTTTTTCATGTTCAGATTTAATACAATTATTGTGCACTTGTGATTTTTCTAGACTAAATTGTATGCTTAATTATCCACTATTCTAGTTTATAATAGCATTTATGGTCTTTTTTTTTGTAATGAAGTTGTCTGTATTAAGTAGATTGTGTTTAACACACAAAATAGTGATTATCAGTTCAACACACATAGTTATAGAAATTCTACTTGATTTAAAAAAAAACTGCCCTGGTATCGGATTGGTATCGGTCGATACTCAGAATTTTTTGTATCAGATCAGATCGGTTCTGAAAAAATGGTATCGGTGCATCCCTATCAAGGAGCGACCTGTTTGTGCACTTTCTGAAGATTTTTTTGCACTGTGAATTTGCACTGTCAGTTCTGTTTTTGAATAAAGGGTTGGGAATGAATGCTTTTTTAAATTATTATTTTATCCGATTAATCGATTAATCGAAAAAATAATCGACAGATTAATCGATTATTAAAATAATCGTTAGTTGCAGCCCTATTGTGTTTAATAACGGAGTGTTTATTGTGTTTAATAACGGAGTGTTTATTGTGTTTAATAACGGAGTGTTTATTGTGTTTAATAACGGAGTGTTTATTGTGTTTAATAACGGAGTGTTTATTGTGTTTAATAATGAAGTGTATATTAGCTCTGCTAGTTGTTCTTCTATGGTGTGTTTAAACCACAGGCCAGCGCTCCGTGTGTAAGTGTTCTTCAGCCTGGTGATTTCTGCTCATGATATTCACACACAGTTACTTGTTCAGCAATAACACTAAATGTGAATAATATCCACGTTTTTTACCTTATTGGAATCGAAATTAGGAACCGAAAAGAATCAAAATCATTAAAATTCAAACGATACCCAACCCTACCCCTCCGGATTCTGATAATGAGGTTGTAACAACTGCAAAATGTCATAAACAGGTAGGCACTAGCGCTGGTACAATACCTGCCGCTGCCGGTGCTGCTGGTGCTGCTAGCGGAGTCGGAGCTGGAGGACGGGCTGCGCGAGCGAGACCGCGGACCCGGAGACGCCGCCGCTCGCTTGGGCGAGTGCGCAGCTTTAGGCGTGTGTCCCGCGCTCCTCTGAGGCGACGGCTGCCGCGACTGCGACGAGTGCGACGACCGGCTCCGCCGATGGTGATGGTACGTCCGGTCCGCGCGCCGGCCCCTGTCGTCACGGTACGGGTCGCGGCGAGCGGAACCAGACAGGGTGAAGGGGTCACGGATCCGAGGCTCAAAGTGAGACTCGGTCGCTTCGAAGCCTCCGCTAAGAGCGCTAGCGGCCGGGCTGGAGCCAGCGAACATGGAGCGGTCCCTGTAATAGTCCGTGTTGTAGTGGCGCGGCCGTTCGAAGGAGCCGCTGCGCTCGTGGTGTCCGTACGGGCTGTGTTCGTACGCCCGTTCCCGCCCCTCAGAACCGCTGCTGTGAGAGAGACAGGGAAGAGACACGACAGAAAGAGGAACACACACACTTAGCTTCCGGCTGGATCATTCTCACACAGCTAACTCATCGTAAATCTAATGGGTTGGTTGAGCCACGGTTTAAATCCGAGCTACACTGAGGCTCTAGCGCTGCTGGAAATGGACTTCTACACCAATCATGCAGTGTTTCTATCCGACTCATGAACCATGCTGGCTATCTGGCTCTGAACGCCGCGGGGAAATCAAAGGGTTAATAATAACACAAGGCTCTAGGGTTAGTAAAGAACAGGGGTTAAAAGACTATGTGTCTAGGTTAGAGAGACAGAAAGCACAGAGAGGCGTAAGGCAGGGCAATACCAACCTTGTCAGAGCAGTAACTGACCCTACTTATTCCCAATACAATATAGGAGGAATTGTGTGTGAGCCAAAAACAGCGACGGCGGAAAGCGGTCGAAAGAAGCGGATCGGATCCCACTATGCGATCTTCATCCAATCAGGGCTGCGCCGGTTATCCGTACGTCGTCTTGATGCGTTTAACAAAAATAATATTTAGGAAAAACAAATAAAGTCTTTACCAAAAAAGAACAAAAAAACAATCTTCTTATGAGGAAAAACATAGCTTTCCACTGGGGAGGAATAATCCGAACGGCGCACACAAAAAAACCAAACGGTGCGTAATTCCAGCGCATTTACTTCCTCCGAACGGCAGCGGCGGGACGTGGCGAACTCTTCTCCCGTACATCCACTCGAGATCAGGTAATCCAGTTCGGTCTACACCTATACATCCAACATGAGGTTAGATCCAACATTCGGGAAGCGGGAATCTTCCCGTCACGTCTTCTGGTCTTCAAAGCTTGGAGGAAACATCCCAGCGCGAGCGACGAGCGTTAGCGGCCCTCTCTAACGAATGACGTGCGGTGACACGGAGGATGAGATGATGAGCCCTGACACACTTACTCCACACGCGACGGGGTTCCTCCTAAATCCACGGCAGTGATACACATCCATGACAGACAGTAGCACAATGACCAGATGGGTGATGGGATACTCGTGCAAGGCAAATGACAACTGACAAAAAGGTTTTGCGATATCTCTATTTTCCTCGTTAAAAATCTTGTTTAATCCGTCGTCGGCACATACTTCCACACAGCACCATCCGAGGAATCGTAATATCCCAGATTTGGAGTACGCCTAATATCCAAACTCACCCATTACGTCTCCGCCGGACTTCGTAATATCCACGTGGGTGATATCCAGCTCATGGCTCACACAGTAATCCCACATTTTGATTTTGAACACACCAATCTAATCCACTCATTCTTACATGATAGACAAGGATTAATAATCCCGTGTGCAGGAAGTCAGGCCTCAGAGAACGGAGAATCTGGTCTTAGCAATCAGTATTGTGTTTAACCCCACCTCAACCCCTGTATCTGACACCGTAGTCCCACTTACCCGTCTAGTCTGCGTTCATAGCGCCCCTCTCTGGTGTGGAGAGTCACCGGAGGCCCGTACACCGGCCCCACGGCGCTCCTCGAGAACCCTGCAACCTCCCTTCCGTGAGTGCTAGCGGGCGCGGCGTCCTCCAGACCGCGCACGGCGCTGGGCACCGAACCCGGCTCATTGTAATCGGTGCGAAGGTCCCTGTCCCCCATTTTGTTAACGGCGTTGTGCGCCTTCTGAGCACTTTTGATGTCGACGAAATCCACAAAGGCCGCCACGCCGCCCTCGGAGCCGCGCTTGCGCAGGACTTTGACGCTCTCCACCCGGCCATACCTGAAAGAGACGAGTCACTGTAAACCAGGCGTCACGTGACCAGCGTCGGCCACACACACACACACACACACTTAAAAGTCAAAAATACACTTTCTGACATACAAAAACGTTGTAAATGACACCTTCATAAAGATTTTTTTGTTAGCCAATTTCATTACGCTTGGGCGCATATTCACTCTACATCACCGTTTTCACGAATTCACGTTTTTGAAGTTTACACGGAGATAACGTTTTTCAAAACTTGCACCTTGGAAACTATTTCAAAGTTTGCGTTCTCGAGTCACCAAACACCTGTCGTGCAAATAAACGTCCAGGAACACATTAAAAGTTTTCTGTTAGAACGGTGTTGTGTTAGCGGTTAGGCTAAGTTAATAACTAATGATCTTTACAACGGAAGTGAATCAATCAAAAACTAACAGGCAGGACAATAACTTAACTCTAGAACTGCTGTAAAGCCAAAATAATCTCTGTTAATTTATTGTCCTGTTATCACTGTAAAGCTGCTTTGAAACAGTCTATATTGTTAAACGCGCTATATAAATAAAGGTGACTAGACTACGAACGCAAAGCGATTTCACAACGGTTTCCTACATTGCAGTAATGCAGTTCACTCAACGAAAACACCATACTTACATGTTTATGTAGTAAAACTGAGTTTACTTCAGATCTATCGCGGAATGAAGTTAAATGCTAACATCAGATTCTCACTCTTGTTTGTGTTTCTCGGACAGAATCGGGTTCGCTGTTAAACCGGCTCAGCCTGTTAGCAGCAAGCTAATCACCGCACACGGACACACACACTCGCTGTTCTCACTCAAACCGCGTTTTATGCGACTTTTCGTGAGGCGTAACTGTGGCGTGAATGCACATTTCTGCGTTTTCTGCGTGATTTCTGTGAAAAAGACGATAGATTCCACTAACCCACCAGCAAAACATTAACTAGTCACTAGTGAAGCGGCCAGCTAACTGCCTAACTTGGTCATGTTGGCGGGCTGGCGGCTCATCAGAGATCGCTTCGGTTTGTTTTTATATTTAAAATCGTGTTTATGGTTCATTGCGGGTGTTTTAGCTCGTTTTTATAGGCGTTTATTCGTTTATTTTCTGGCATCGCGCGCTGAGGCTGTTTGTGTCCGCGCGAGGCCGCGTCACTGCGCGCGCAGCTCCGCTTCTTGTGTAACTCACCGTTTAAAATGCTCCACAATCTTCTCCTCGCGAACATGTTCGGGTAAATTTCCCACCCAGAGGTGTCTGGTTTCCCGAACCATCCTGCGTCGACCGTGTCCCGTTCATGCACATATGCGCTTTCGCGTCGTTTAATCTCTGACCGTGAGGTAAAAATCCGCCGCGAGCTCGTGCGAGGAAAAAGATCTCGCGGCCGTGCGCGTGCAGGAGCGGGACCGCGCAAAGGAACCCTCGGTGACGAGCACCGCAACCCTGCGCGCGCCCGTCACTATGCGACATCAAAGCAAATGTCACGATGTGTCATAGCACAATATTACACAAGAAATACTGAATATTTTGCGCAAATAATCACAGTCACAATGAGCACAAGATGGCATATATTAGTAGTTTATTTGGAGTCATATTCCTTTTACAATGGAAATAACAATGATTATGGGATGTTGCTGTTGAATAAATATCTTTGGTGCTTTGCATTTTGTGCATATTACAAAAAAGAGTGCAAAAGACTACAGTTGATACAGTAATGGTCAAAAGATATTCACATAGAAAACAGCTATTTGTAAATTGTATTATTTTAGAGCAAATATATGCAGCTGTTTCCTAAACATTAAACAATCGTACAGATCCCATACTTTGACCGCTAGTGTACATTGATATAATCAGAGGAATGTTGAAAGAAAGCATTAAGGTAATAAAAGAAGCGATTGTTGTATCTGGCACAGTGGGCGTGTCCTCATCACAGTGGGCGTGTCCTCATCACAGTGGGTGTGTCCTCCTCTCAGTGGGCGTGTCCTCATCACAGTGACGCGCGCTGGACCAGAGTCACGTGACACGGCCTGCACAGGATCCGGCCGTCCAGCGGGTGGCAGCCGTTCTCATTGGGTTCCGGGGACAGAAGCACACGGCACACCTGTGTGTGTGTGTGTGTGAGAGTGTGTGTGTGTGTGTGTGAGAGTTAGAGAGAGAGAGAGAGAGAGAGAGAGAGAGAGATCTTTAATAATGTTCTAAATACTTCAGCACAAAAACAGTATTTATACATCGTTCACGGAGTGTTTTAGTTGGACGCTCCTCAAACGTTTTTCAAATGTTTCAGAACTTTGAGAAAATATTCAAAATTCAAAAGTACCGTTCCCATCATGTTCCCATAATCAGGAAAAACATTGATGATTCAGAAATCATCATAATGATGCTCTGGTTTATATGTGCATTTGATGCGCTGCTTTTAAACTTGCTGCTTCGCTATTTATCATAGACCTTATGCTCCAGAGAAACTTCAGGTCACTCGGGTAACCCCGGTTCTCGGATAACACTCGCTCGGTATCGCACTATGGGAACGCCTCTGGGCGTGACAGATCCTGGAAGCACCAATCACACCACGCCTGTCAGTTGACAGACCAATCCCGACAGTGGCGCGGGAGTCCCGCCTCCCTCATATACACCACTGCCGGTTCTCCACTCTTCCGCGTGCAAGGAGGGACGTGTGGTGAGACACCTCACTCATGTCATCAGAGATCCGGGGTCACGCAAGTAAACTAAAGGTCTCTTTCAAACATTCGCTCGGTAACTCACTCTGGGATATAGACTCCCGTATTGCAGATATGCTGCCCGAAGCAGGCATGTCAACCAACTTGCTTTTTTTTTTTTTTACACACTTAGGACGGAATGAGCCAGCAGCTCTCGTCCACTAGTGACGCGGCGGCGCCATCTAGCGGTGGAGCTGGGGACTGCAGCTCTGATCTGGACAATTTAGTTTTTGTGTTTTTCTTTTCAAACATTGCTGTGCCCTCGGCCCACTGCCTGCCTGCACAGGGGACGTGTTTATTATTTTCACAGCACATGTCTTACAGAAAACTGCCCTCTGCTGTAACCGTGGGTGGAGGGAGGGTAACGTCTCTGTGAGGCACTGGGGGAACTGGTGCAAACTTCACAAACAACTGAACTGGTCATTGGATAACTTCTTCCTGTGAACAATTCCCGTCTCCGACGCCTTCTCTTGGCGGGAGGGGCAGAACATGGCCGCTCCGTGAGATACTCCGTGAGTGCTGTTGCTCATCCCTTTGTCCTGAGCATAACTAAATATTAGGTTGCTCGCCGTTTCTTCCCTCGCTGAGTGTTTGCTGGCCGGTGTCTGGCTGAAGGAAGGTGTTCCCCTCGGCTGAGCTGAGGCCGAGAAGGTCCAGGGCCTCTGAAGTCGGACTGACCTCTCCTCTGGGGGCGTCAATCCTGGCCGTGGTTGAGAAACCCTAGAGGCGGATCTGCGAGGGAGGCAAGTTTGGAAAGCCTCAGCCTCCTGCTTCTGTAGATCACACCGTTGTCGCATAGCAGTGACCGATGCCCGGTAAGGGCTTTGGGCTCAACTGGAGCATCCAAGAAGTCTTTTCTCAAGCTCTGGGCCGCAGCTCTGGGCCGCAGCTCTGGAAGCAGCTCTGGGCCGCAGCTCTGGAAGCAGCTCTGGGCCGCAGCTCTGGGCCGCAGCTCTGGACCGCAGCTCTGGGCCGCAGCTCTGGAAGCAGCTCTGGGCCGCAGCTCTGGAAGCAGCTCTGGGCCGCAGCTCTGGGCCGCAGCTCTGGAAGCAGCTCTGGGCCGCAGCTCTGGAAGCAGCTCTGGGCCGCAGCTCTGGAAGCAGCTCTGGGCCGCAGCTCTGGGCCGCAGCTCTGGAAGCAGCTCTGGGCCGCAGCTCTGGACCGCAGCTCTGGGCCGCAGCTCTGGAAGCAGCTCTGGGCCGCAGCTCTGGACCGCAGCTCTGGGCCGCAGCTCTGGGCCGCAGCTCTGGACCGCAGCTCTGGGCCGCAGCTCTGGAAGCAGCTCTGGACCGCAGCTCTGGAAGCAGCTCTGGACCGCAGCTCTGGGCCGCAGCTCTGGGCCGCAGCTCTGGAAGCAGCTCTGGGCCGCAGCTCTGGAAGCAGCTCTGGGCCGCAGCTCTGGGCCGCAGCTCTGGAAGCAGCTCTGGGCCGCAGCTCTGGAAGCAGCTCTGGACCGCAGCTCTGGGCCGCAGCTCTGGGCCGCAGCTCTGGAAGCAGCTCTGGGCCGCAGCTCTGGAAGCAGCTCTGGACCGCAGCTCTGGGCCGCAGCTCTGGAAGCAGCTCTGGGCCGCAGCTCTGGGCCGCAGCTCTGGACCGCTCTGGACCGCAGCTCTGGGCCGCAGCTCTGGAAGGTTGAGAACTTCCGAAAAACTCTTCTGAAAAACTGAGGCTGCTAGACGCTCAGTGCGTCCTGGCAGTGAAGCTTGAAGCCGAGGAAAAGGCTGTCCTGCGTTAGGGTGGAGATGATGTGCAACTGACAGCTCAACAGGAGGGGAATTTGACATCCCTAACTCCTCCATGTTATCGACATCCAGCCTATAAAATCTTTTTACAGGAACCCTGTGTGAAAAAGGCTTATGCCAGAAATGACCCCTGCCCTTCTGCTGCGACGGCCAGTCAGCGGGGAGTTCTGCCGCCGGCACGTTTGCAGTAAGTCGAGCTCCGCCGGGGCTGGGGAGTGTGTCGTCATCCTCCTCACCTTCGTCCTCCAACAGACGAGCGATGGCCTCGTCTTCATCATCGTCCTCTCTTACATCCGTAAGGATCCAAAGAGGGGAGGTAGTTGGGGGGAGACTTCGTCCATATATTCGGCCCAGCTGCATGAAGAAAAGCAGGGCTCTCCCTCGTGAGTGGCCGCGAGCCGCACTCTTCTCTCCAGCACCTCGCCGGGGAGAGGGAACCGCGAGCGTTCACTGAACCGCACGCACACGTGGCGTTTCTGCTTTCGGTACGCCGCTTGCAGAACTAGTAGTTACCATAGTAAATAATATTGTCCAAGCTCACCACAACGTGCAACTCAGAAAAAAGGAATATCTAAGAGAATTACACGTTACTTCTCTTAGAATACCAGAATCAAATTAAATCAAATGTTGCAGTGAAAAAAGACCCGCTAACAAAACAGCAGCGTTCGATCACGTACCGACGGCTCGGCTCAGAGCAGTTAAACCACTATTTTGAAGACAGGTCCTGCTGAAGGATAGCCTCCATTTTGCAGTGCACGGGGGAAGAGTGGAGAACGGAGTAGGACCGGCAGCAGGCGTCGGACAGGGGGCAAACTGGGGGCCCACACAGATATATTGATGTATATTATGCTGTAGTGAGGGGCCCGCCCCTTGGTTCTGTGACCGGGGCCCAACATTTGGTGCTACGCCCCTGACCGGCAGTGGTGTATATGAGGGAGGCGGGACTCCCGCGCCACTGTCGTGATTGGTCTGTCAACTGACAGGCGTGGTGTGATTGGTGCTTCCAGGATCTGTCACGCCCAGAGGCGTTCCCATAGTGCGATATCGAGCGAGTGTTTGAAAGTGCTCATGGTAAGAGTTAGGGTTAGGTACACATATACACACACACACACACACACACTCATACACACACACACCTCGCAGCGGTAACAGTGCTCATGGTAAGAGTTACTCAGACACACACTCACACACACACAAACACACACACACACACACACTCACACTCATAAACACACACACACACACCTCGCAGCGGTAACAGTGCTCATGGTAAGAGTTACTCAGACACACACTCACACACACACAAACACACACACACACACACACTCACACTCATAAACACACACACACACACCTCGCAGCGGTAACAGTGCTCATGGTAAGAGTGACCCAGACACTGCACAGTGAAGCTGTCGGTTCCGTCGTCTCGAGGGATGATCAGCTGTGAACACGAGCGGCACTGAGGAGCGTATTTCCTGCACAGAAACACAAGTGTGTTATTTTAGAGCAGACGTGGGCAGACGTGGGCAGACGTGGGCAGACGTGGGCAGACGTGAGCAGAAGTGAGCAGAAGTGGGCAGACGTGGGCAGACGTGAGCAGACGTGAGCAGACGTGAGCAGAAGTGGGCAGACGTGGGCAGACGTGGGCAGACGTGGGCAGACGTGGGCAGACGTGAGCAGAAGTGAGCAGACGTGAGCAGACGTGAGCAGACGTGAGCAGACGTGAGCAGACGTGAGCAGACGTGAGCAGAAGTGAGCAGACGTGAGCAGACGTGAGCAGAAGTGAGCAGACGTGAGCAGAAGTGAGCAGACGTGAGCAGAAGTGAGCAGACGTGAGCAGAAGTGAGCAGACGTGAGCAGACGTGAGCAGACGTGAGCAGACGTGAGCAGACGTGAGCAGACGTGAGCAGAAGTGAGCAGAAGTGAGCAGAAGTGAGCAGACGTGAGCAGACGTGAGCAGACGTGAGCAGACGTGAGCAGACGTGAGCAGAAGTGAGCAGAAGTGAGCAGAAGTGAGCAGACGTGAGCAGAAGTGAGCAGACGTGAGCAGACGTGAGCAGACGTGAGCAGACGTGAGCAGACGTGAGCAGACGTGAGCAGAAGTGAGCAGACGTGAGCAGACGTGAGCAGACGTGAGCAGACGTGAGCAGAAGTGAGCAGACGTGAGCAGAAGTGAGCAGACGTGAGCAGAAGTGAGCAGACGTGAGCAGAAGTGAGCAGACGTGAGCAGACGTGAGCAGACGTGAGCAGACGTGAGCAGACGTGAGCAGAAGTGAGCAGAAGTGAGCAGAAGTGAGCAGAAGTGAGCAGACGTGAGCAGACGTGAGCAGACGTGAGCAGACGTGAGCAGACGTGAGCAGACGTGAGCAGAAGTGAGCAGAAGTGAGCAGAAGTGAGCAGACGTGAGCAGAAGTGAGCAGAAGTGAGCAGAAGTGAGCAGACGTGAGCGGAAGTAAGCGGAAGTGAGCAGACGTGAGCAGAAGTGAGCAGAAGTGAGCAGACGTGAGCAGACGTGAGCAGACGTGAGCAGACGTGAGCAGACGTGAGCAGAAGTGAGCAGAAGTGAGCAGAAGTGAGCAGACGTGAGCAGAAGTGAGCAGAAGTGAGCAGAAGTGAGCAGACGTGAGCAGACGTGAGCAGAAGTGAGCAGACGTGAGCAGAAGTGAGCAGACGTGAGCAGACGTGAGCAGACGTGAGCAGACGTGAGCAGACGTGAGCAGAAGTGAGCAGACGTGAGCAGAAGTGAGCAGACGTGAGCAGACGTGAGCAGAAGTGAGCAGACGTGAGCAGAAGTGAGCAGACGTGAGCAGACGTGAGCAGACGTGAGCAGACGTGAGCAGACGTGAGCAGAAGTGAGCAGACGTGAGCAGAAGTGAGCAGACGTGAGCAGACGTGAGCAGAAGTGAGCAGACGTGAGCAGAAGTGAGCAGACGTGAGCGGAAGTAAGCGGAAGTGAGCAGACGTGAGCAGACGTGGGCAGACGTGGGCAGACGTGAGCAGAAGTGAGCAGACGTGGGCAGACGTGAGCAGACGTGAGCAGAAGTGAGCAGAAGTGGGCAGACGTGAGCAGATGTGGGCAGACGTGAGCAGACGTGAGCAGAAGTGGGCAGACGTGAGCAGAAGTGGGCAGACGTGAGCAGATGTGGGCAGACGTGAGCAGACGTGAG
>JARPMJ010006541.1:40000-51581 GCA_033366665.1 Phoxinus dragarum
TGGAGCCAGAGGGCCGATGTGGAGCCAGAGGGAGGTGGAGTCGGAGGGCCGAGGTGGAGCCGGATGATCGAGGTGGAGCCGGAGGATCGAGGTAGAGCCGGAGGGCCGAGATGGAGCCGGAGGATCGAGGTGGAGCCAGAGGGCCGATGTGGAGCCAGAGGGCCGAAGTGGAGCCGGAGGATAGAGGTGAAGCCAGAGGGCCGAGTTGGAGCCGGAGGGCCGAGGTGGAGCCAGAGGGAGGTGGAGTCGGAGGGCCGAGGTGAAGCCAGAGGGAGGTGGAGCCGGAGGGCCGAGGTGGAGCCAGAGGGAGGTGGAGTCGGAGGGCCGTGGTGAAGCCAGAGGGAGGTGGAGTCGGAGGGCCGAGGTGGAGCCGGAGGGCCGAGGTGGAGCCGGAGGGCCGAGGTGGAGCCAGAGGGAGGTGGAGTCGGAGGGCCGAGGTGGAGCCAGAGGGAGGTGGAGCCAGAGGGCTGAGGTGGAGCCAGAGGGCCAAAGTGGAGCCGGAGGATCGAGGTGAAGCCAGAGGGCCGAGGTGGAGCCGGAGGGCCGAGGTGGAGCCAGAGGGAGGTGGAGTCGGAGGGCCGAGGTGAAGCCAGAGGGAGGTGGAGCCAGAGGGAGGTGGAGTCGGAGGGCCGAGGTGAAGCCAGAGGGAGGTGGAGTCGGAGGGCCGAGGTGGAGCCGGAGGGCCGAGGTGGAGCCGGAGGGCTGAGGTGGAGCCGGAGGGAGGTGGAGCCGGAGGGCTGAGGTGGAGCCAGAGCGAGGTGGAGCCAGAGGACCGAGGTGGAGCCAGAGGGCCGAGGTGGAGCCGGAGGGAGGTGGAGCCGGAGGGCTGAGGTGGAGCCAGAGGGAGGTGGAGCCAGAGGACCGAGGTGGAGCTGGAGGGCCGAGGTGGAGCCAGAGGGAGGTGGAGCAGGAGGCCCGA
This sequence comes from Phoxinus dragarum, assembly GCA_033366665.1. NCBI lineage: Eukaryota > Metazoa > Chordata > Actinopteri > Cypriniformes > Leuciscidae > Phoxinus > Phoxinus dragarum. The sequence goes on from JARPMJ010006541.1 coordinate 40,920, forward strand.
GGTGGAGCAGGAGGCCCGAGATTGAGCCGGAGGCCCGAGGTGGAGGAACGGACGGACTCTGGAGACACAGGAGATGGGAGAAACAGGGAAATTCCCTCTTCCAATACCTCTAAATAATTTCCAGAGGCCAGTCGCAACTCATCCACAGCGGCAGGAGCGGACGATGTGAGTAGATCACGCACCTGGTCAGACTGTCCGTTAGGCTCAGGCGAGGTTTGGCTCAGGCGTCGGCTCTGGTGTTTCTCCCTGGTGGCCTGGGGGCTCAGTGTCTGCAGTGGGCTCAGGCATGAAGTCTGTGCTGGGCTCTGTGTCTGGAGCGGGGCTGGTGACGTCCCACCCACTCCCCCGAGGACCCACACCGGGCAGACCTGCTTTGCTTTCCCATTGAGGCTGATAGAAGACGCACCGAGAGCAGTCCGGAAAGGTAGTGAAGCACGCCCGTTGTAAACATTCCACTGGTGTGGACCTCGAGGCACTGCTGCCCTGTTCCAGGCACAGAAACTGGACTGACGGTGTGTCCTTGATGTTTTACTCACTATGAGGGAGCGGCTGTGTTGAAGAGCACGACGAAGAAGTAGGAACAAAAACACAGTCTTTAATAAATACACAAGAGAAATCACAGCAGATAACAGGACAGATAATACAAACACAACCACGTAAACATAGACGATAACGGACAAATGAACGAGTGAAACGCTTGAATACCAACACTGAATCCATTGAGTTCATCCTCGGTGTCGCTTCTGAACAACTCCGCTAACTAGAGCGCCCTCTCGCGGCTGCAGACGGTAATGCTTTCTCTCGGTTCATCTCGGTCAGTATGAATTCATTTTGATATATAAGTCGCACCTGACTATAAGTCGCAGGACCATCAAACTATGAAAAAAGTGTGACGTATAGTCCGGAAAATACGGTAGTTCATTTTTAGCCGCTCTGGAGAAAACCGTGATGTCGTCGTCCAGCCCAGTTCAGTTCTTGTATAATAGTGTCAATGCAGGAGATCAATAATATTGTTGAATATTAAATTAAATGTTCAATTTAATGTACCAAATAAGCAAGCCAAGCCAATGGCACCAGTCGCTCAGTTCTCCTCTGGCCAACGAGCCAACAGTGTATGATTATGATTATGATTATGATTCAGGCGTGTGGAAACAGAAATTAAACAAGGGAACTAACTAGGAACTCAGGATGAAAATGAAACTAACACAGAACATACACGTCACAACTAAGAATTACACAAATTTAATCTAGATCAATCAAATTTAGATCATTTAATCTACATAAATTTAAACTATAAACTATATGAAACAAATGATATAAACTTAATACTATATAAACTATACAAACATATGAATTATCCAAACGACATAAACTCTATATTTATTTATTTTAGCCGGAGAAGAGATAATAATCAGACACACACTTGTAATCTGTCAGAGAGTGAGACGTGTCGAGTCTTCAGGACCGAAGTCCAGTCATGAGTGTCGAGATTGGGTCGATGTACGTTGACGTACAGAATAAATCAGAAAACACACACGTGTGGAGTGTGTCCGAGGCTACACACACACACACACACACACACACACACACACACACACACGCGACTGACAGATGAAGAGCAGAACTTCACACAAACACACATCTAACCCACACTGTTCCTGTCCTTCTGTGAGTCTGATCGCGTCTTTCCTTTCTCAAACATGCAAACATACCTGAACAGCAGATCAAACTCCTCCAGTCTGTCGTCCCCTCTTTCCCTGCGATGTGTGTGTGTGTGTGTGTGTGTGTGTGTGAGAGAGAGAGAGAGAGAGAGAGAGAGAGAGAGTAGTAGCAGTAAGGATCGTATCTGCACGAGGACACGCCTTCCCCCCCCCTCCTCTCTCTCTCTCTCTCTCTCTCACTCACACACACACACTCTCACTCTCTCTCTCACTCACACACACACACACACACACACACTCTCTCCCGCTCTCTCACACTCACACACACACACTCTCCCTCTCTCTCTCTCTCAGATCAGCAGAAGTGAAGAGTTAAACAGTTACTGACTGACAAAGCACAGTCAAATGTGTGACACACACACACACACACACACACACACACACACACACACACACACAGTCATGCATGCCTACAAACACACAGAAAGGCATGCAGTTACTTGAACACACACACACACACACACACAGTTTTCTCTGCTTTGTCACACTGAGGCAACAGGATGTGACTGTACCTGCCTTTTCCAGCTCAGCTCCTGTTTATCTCTCTCTCTCTCTCTCTCCTCTCTCTCTCTCTCTCTCTCTCTCTCTCTCTCTCTCTCTCTCTCTCTCTCTCTCTCTCTCTGTGTGTGTGTGTCTCATTGTTCTGTCAGTGTTCTGTTCTCTACCTCCCTCAGTGTGTGTGTTTGTGTGTGTGTGTGTGTGTGTGTGTTCTGTTCTCTCCCATCCCCCACTCCTTCTCCATCTCTCCTGCAGAAGAACATGAAACGATCAGCTATTCAAACTATCTAAACCTAAACTATATGCATTAAACTAATGATAAAAAACTGTACATTTAGTAATCATTTAATTTCATTTATAATATAATTTAATTTAGTATTGTGCTGGTGTTTATTATCTGGTTGTTAGGCACATTGGTCAAATTGGGTTGTATTTAATGGTGCTATATAAAGAACATTGCCATTGCCTTATACAAAATATATAAACAACTATACAAAGTAAACAAATTACTTAAATCTATCTCTTAAACTCCAAACTACATACACCTTAAACGATATTAACTACAATTATATAATCTTCAAACTATATGAAGTATATAAGCTACACAAACTATATAAAAATAAACTATATGAATTAAACAAACTATATAACGTTTGCAAACTTTATGAACTACATAACATGATGCAGCGCGGGGTTGTGTGTGTATCAGCATTTATCTGTGGGTTTAACCTCGAGAAGAACCTCCATCACGTGATCCTGAGGGGGCGGAGCCGAGGAAAGCACGGGGGGGGAGGGGCTGAGGAATGCGTGACGTCACTGCTGCTGCGGGAGAGCGCATGCGCAGCCGCGATGACATCATCCGAGTCCTAACACAAGCTCCGCCCACAGGAGGACAGATGAGGACTCTGATTCACACACACACACACACACACACACGCACACACACTTCATTATCTAATATAACGACCATCACTCGTTTAGAAGCGCAACCGGAGTGACTCGAGGTTAGAGACAGAGTTATTAGGGCTGTTGTAGTTTTAGAAATAAATGGTCATATAAGGTTGTTGGTTCAAACCCTGAGTCATGATCACGATGAGCAAGACGTGTTTAACCTGTTCATTCAGTGATCAAGCGGCTTTATCCAAGTACACCTGGCTGCAGCCTGCAGATCGGGGTGGGGCTGCACCTGGGGCGGGGCTGCACGTGCAGCCCCGCCCACAACGCTTGTCATTGGTTAGTGGTAAAGTAATGACGTCAATCGAGGCGGGGCCGCACCTGGGGCGGGGCTGCACGCCCGTAACGCTTCTCATTGGTTAGTGGCATATATATGACGTCGACGCCACGGTAAACAGGAAATGCGGTTGAAAACGCATGTGCCATATCGCGCTGACAGCGCATGCGTCGTATTTGCGTTAGATGGTGACATCACGTGTTTTGACGTGACGCGTCTTCAAAATGCATGCGCAAATTTGAAATAATACTTTAGTAAAATGATGAAGTATTAAAAAAACTCTAATGTAATAATGAAAGCAGCAGAAGGGAGTAGAGCACATATCTATAGTTTTAACTATGCCTGATCTAACTTATAAGGAATTACAGAGCATTGTGTAATATCTGTGTAGTATTTAAAAAGTTTTTCACATTCTGTTGCATTTCACTGTGTAAATAAAAGAAATACTGTAAATATTAATGGCACCTTATATATTTCTTATTTTAATCATTCCTCTGTAATAGTTCTTGTTTATTTTTGTGCATTATATAGGCTATTATAAAACATTTATGCCAATAAAGTAGTTTGAAGTTAAACCAACTAAATACAGTACACTGTCAATCTCTGTATCCCATATTATGCATGTCAACTCAAAAAACCAAACTCATACCAGTGATAACTTTTATTTCAAAAAAAATAATTGTGTAAAAGAGATATGCACACATACAGATAATCACGTACACACAGACACAGACACACACACACACACACACCCTGAAATTCCCCTCTATCATTGAAAAAAACAATCAACTGAGCAATAAAATCCCTGCAGGACTCCTCCTTTCATCACCACAGACCCAGCTGGGCAGTCTTGTGTAGTGCAGTGCAAGCACAGAGTCGACGAGTAGGGCACCCGGAACACTTGCTTACTGTCAGGAAAATGCACTCCAATCACAACACCTAATTTAGATAAAATACAAAACGAACAATATTGAATAATTTTGAAGAAAGGCATTAACATAGTACAGAGTCATACAAGGAATTTATTTTTTAATATATTTTAAACATATTATAGTAAAATGTTAGACAAGATAAGCTTGAGTGTTATTGGCTTTGTCTGTAAAGTACCTACATAAACTAGTTAAAAAAAGTTTGTCAACACAAACTTTAATTTGGCTTGAGAAAGCCTATCCTAAAAGTTTGAAATAGTTTTAAAAGCTTGAAGTTTGAAGGTTTTCAGTTTGAAGATCAAAATATATTTCAAGCTGAAAGTTTTGAAGGCAGTACAGTCTATCAGACACAGACAGACAGGAAGAGATAGATAAGCAGACAGAGATAGATAGATAGATAGATAGATAGATAGATAGATAGATAGATAGATAGATAGATAGATAGATAGATAGATAGATAGATAGATAGATAGATAGATAGATAGATGGGTAGGTAGGTAGATAGATAGATAGGTAGGTAGGTAGGTAGGTAGATAGATCGATAGGTAGGTAGGTAGGTAGGTAGGTAGGTAGATAGATAGGTAGGTAGGTAGGTAGGTAGATAGATAGATAGATAGGTAGGTAGGTAGATAGATAGATAGATAGGTAGGTAGGTAGGTAGGTAGGTAGATAGATAGGTAGGTAGGTAGGTAGGTAGATAGATAGATAGATAGATAGATAGATAGATAGATAGATAGATAGATAGATAGATAGATAGATAGATAGATAGATAGATAGATAGATAGATAGATAGGTAGGTAGGTAGGTAGGTAGGTAGGTAGATAGATAGATAGATAGATAGATAGGTAGGTAGGTAGGTAGATAGATAGATAGATAGATAGATAGATAGATAGATAGATAGATAGATAGATAGATAGATAGATAGATAGATAGATAGATAGATAGGTAGGTAGGTAGATATAGATAGATAGATAGATAGATGATAGATAGATAGACAGATAGATAGATAGATAGATAGATAGATAGATAGATAGATAGACAGATAGATAGATAGATAGATAGATAGATGATAGATAGATAGACAGATAGATAGATAGATAGATAGACAGACAGACAGACTTTCTCAAGTACCTTTTACATTACTCACAACTTAGATTTAAAGAACGTACTGTCCAGCCATACAAAGTGGGCCTCTTCTCTGAATTTGGGCTGGCTGACAACGTCCCTGAAAACCTTGCACGTCAGTGAAAGTCTCCAGAAAGCCACATCGTCGTCGTCTGTGACGGCTCCCATCAGGATGCGTCAGAGGATGTCAGGTGGCATCTGTCCAAAGTAGACAACAGTCAGTCCAAAATTTTACTTTACATACGACTTATTAAAAAGGGTAACTGATAGATTGACAGGAGTTTATACTGCGCTTACCTTAGTCAAAGAATCAACAGGCAGGGGGGTTTCCATCACCTCTAAAGAAATTTTTGATGTGGCAATACATCAGCTGTGGAATGCTGGTGTACTGGCAGAATGGGCACTTCCTACTGCAGTCTTTTAAATACTGCTCACACTCCCCCCTTGCTTAACACAGTTGTGTGCATTTTTGTAGGGTGGAATGGCTCTTAAAAGAGCATTTGAGTTATAAAGTAAACAACAACAACAAGAAATAGGTGAGAGAGAGAGAGAGAGATGAGAGAGAGGACTAGAGTAAAAGTTAGAGAATAATTAACACAGCAAAACAAAAATAATATAAAGTAAAATAGCAAAAGTGGTACACGTGGAATATAAATGGGGATGACAATGCCAAGGATCTGCAAAGAGAAGGAAGTATAGAGCATCAGAATTAGCATACATTTTTTTATTACTCTAGTGCAGGGGTGTCCAAAGTCACTGGAGGGCCACTGTCCTGCAGAGTTTATATCCAACTTGACTCCACACACCTGCCTGGAAGTTTCTATGTCTAGTAAGACCTTGAGGCTGGTTTAAGTGTGTTTAACTGGGGTTGGAGCTGAACTCTACAGAACAGTTGCCCTCCAGCAGCAGGATTGGACAGTGCATATACTGCTATACAGTAAGTAACAGTATGCAATATATAAAACAAGCCCTACTTTCAAGGAGTTTTGATGAATTTGTATTACTATTGAATGTAGTTTCATGTTCAATTCAATAAATGCATACTTATTAATAACAATAATATCAAAATAGTTTACATTTAATCAATTTATTCATATAAAAAAATGTCCTACAATATAACTTTGTATATTGTTACTATTAACTCTTAAATCCTATATTTCTTCTCCTGGTTCATTTTTGCCACTGTATTTATTTTTAAGGGCCTTGTTTTAACACTATATCTAATCCCACCCAAACCACACACACACACACACACACACACACGCACGCACGCACGCACGCACGCACACACACACACACACACACACGATGCTTTTGGGAAACGCTGCCCTAGTTATTTGTGTGATATGGTGAGTAAAGTTGCACGATTTTATTTTTACACCACTTAATTTTAACATCACACTAAATGCCACTTCAGAAATAAACATTGTAAATAAAATTAGAACAAAACAAAAAAAGAGTAGCTTGCCTGTACTCACCATGCAGCGATGAACAACGGAAATGAAAACATGCTAGATCGACGTCATGACTTCACGCCACTAACCAATGAGAAGAGATGTTAGCGGGAAGAGACGTGCAGCCCCCGCCCCAGGTGCGGCCCCGCCTCGATCGACGTCATCACCTTGCTCCTAACCAATGAGAAGCATTATGGGCGGAGCTGCACGTGCAGCCCCGCCCCAGGTGCACCCCCGCCCAAATCTGCAGGCTGCAGCCAGGTGCTTCTCGCTTTATCTGCACTGGTGTGTATCACACACACACACACACACACACACACACACACACACACACACACACACACACATGAGCTTCTAAGGTAAACGCACACACAGTTCATCCGAGTCCTGACACACATCATTCATTTAGTTTTGCCCTTTTTCTATTTCTATGTGGACCGACTTTCAAATAGACATGAAATAAAATGAATATTTATTTAATATGATATACTTTGTTTTCAAAACCCACAAAGTTCTATTATTAATCTTTTATTAATTATTATGTCAAGTTTTAAATTCATCAGGCAAAAATAACTCAAAAGAAACCCTCGGATATCTCACAATATACTTTAAACCTCTTTACACGAGATCACAACAGATATAGCTTATTAAACAACACACATGTGAAAGCTTTTTAAAGTCATGGAACTGCCCTAATATAATATAGCACTTTTTATTCCATTTTATTTGTAATTTTTACATACATAAAAGTTTAACGTTCATTTGATATTTTAGTTGTTGTTGTTATGATTATACACTTTGAACTGTATTATAATGCCTTGTACTTGTCTTGTATTTTTTTGCATTGTACTTATTATTAATCGAAAGAAAAAAACATCCTTCATTTCCTGTTGTGGATTAACTCACACACTCCTGAGAGAAGAACATCACAGTACTCATCATGCAGCGCCACCTGCTGGAGAAACGGCAGAACCATAAAATAAGAACCACAGAACTTACGAAAACCATGACAACTGCAGAGGACACGGTGAGAGGCGCGTGCATGTGATGTGACACGAAACACGGGTCACGTGATTCAACAGTTTTACCTCAGACAGCAGAACGCGGTGGGATTTAGCGATATATGATGCGTTTATTCCTAAAACAGACACATTGTAGATTATAAACATAAATATAATCCCTAAAAGTTTCTTTTGGCATATTTTAAACTCATTCTGAAACTGGCTTCGAGGAACCGCAGGGCAGAGATCGTGAGTTGATGACATTTATAAATGAAATCATAAAAAAGCAAAAATACAACAAATAAATAATTTTAAATGAGAAACAATTAAAATAAAACCAAGTACTAAACACATGTAATATTTTATTTGTTTAGCAGCATGTCATGTGACCATTATAGACACCAGGGAACCGTGAACATGGCGGGGTATGTGTTTAAATATTTATTTCAGATTAAAAAAAAGGTTTGTCAGAGAAAACCAGGCATGAGCTAAAGTCACTGGTGTTGTTATTTGTGTTCTGAAGCTACACTAATAATCAGTCAGTCAGTAAAAACTTTAATCATCACATATTAAAAACACAATAGTTATTGGAAACAAGACACACTGGTGAGGTAACGAGTGCATTGAGCCAGTCCCGCGTGACGCTAGCACACACAAGCGTTCAGCATCCTCTGGAGTGAGTGTTCATGGTGCATCTCTTCAGTGTGTGTACAGCAGCGCTCGCTGTCTCAGGACGTCCCACATGAGCATGCTGAGCACTGTGTGCGGAGCCAAGCGCACAAACACCGGCGTCATTCCTTTATACAGACCGCACAATCCCCTCCGTGGCGCAAACCTTCGTCAGACAGTCCACAAACCCGCTGTACAGGCGGCCCTGAGACACACACACACACACACACACACACAGGAGAGCTGTCAGTCAATAAATGGGAAAACAAAGTAACGTGCGTTACTTATTTGAAATAGTAAATAAAAGTAATGCGTTACTTTACTAGTTGCTTGAAAAAGTAATCTGATTATGTAACGAGTTACTTTTTAATGAGTTACCCCAACACTGAAATTAATATTATTTTATATACTCTTGGTAAATAAAGTTATTTTATATACTCTTGGTAAATAAAGTATGTGTTTTACCCGTTTCAACTCGTCCACTGGTTGGGTTGTACAGTCGTGTGCTGATGACATCAAACGGTGTCATCGTGATGGACACGGCGACTCCGCTAATCATGGCAGCGATGAGCGCGATGAGGCAACTGTGAGGACTGAACCACTGAAAACACACATTCACACACTTAACCAGTCTTACTAGCGCTAGTTTACATCACCTACTTATAGTTACATGTTTGCCTTCTGAAGCACTAAACCTCCAATTGAAGAAGATACATGCTATAAAAAAGGTTTTTAATAGCAAAAGTCATAATGAACAGCTGCATTATGTACACATGAGGACGTGTGTGTGCTGACCTGTGCGCGCGTGACCCAGTCTTTAGCCGAGCTGAACGTGGAGAGTTGAGCCGCTGACCCCACCATGACCCTCGGCACGGCCCCGTTCACCCCCCGCCACAGACCCGCCACGCCCTCGCGCCGGTAGATGGACAGCAGCGCGCTCGACACGCTCTGAGGAGCACCAATCAGAATCACTCTCACTAAAACTGTCAAACACACTCATGCATTCATATATCCTCAAATAAACGTATATACACTCATATATACTCAAATAAGCTCAAATATACTCATATAATCTAAAATATACTCATATAATCTCAAATATACACATATAATCTCAAAATATACTCATATAATCTAAAATAAACTCATACAAACTTCAAATATACTCAAATAAACTCAAAAATACTCATATAAACTCAAATATACTCATTATCTCAAATATACTCAAATAAACTCAAATATACTCATATAATCTCAAATATACTCATATAAACTCATATAAACTAAAATAACCTCAAATAAACTCAAATATACTGAAATAAACTAAAATAAACTCATATAATCTCAATATACCTCATATAAATCTCAAATATACTCAAATAAACTCAAATAAACTCATATAATCTCAAATATACTCATATAATCTCAAATATACTCAAATAAACTCATATAAACTAAAATAACCTCAATAAACTCAAATATACTGAAATAAACTAAAATAAACTCATATAATCTCAAATATACTCATATAATCTCAAATATACTCAAATAAAACTCAAATAAACTCATATAATCTCAAATATACTCATATAATCTCAAATATACTCAAATAAACTCATATATACTCAAATATACTCATATAAACTCAAATATACTCAAATGTACTCATATAATCTCAATATACTCATATAAACTCAAATATACTCAAATATACTCATATAATCTCAAATATACTCATATAAACTCAAATATACTCAAATATACTCAAATATACTCATATAATCTCAAATATACTCATATAATCTCAAATATACTCATATAAACTCAATATACTCAAATATACTCAATAATCTCAAATATACTCATATAATCTCAAATATACTCAAATAAACTCTAATAAACTCATATAATCTCAAATATACTCATATAATCTCAAATATACTCAAATAAACTCAAATAAACTCATATAATCTCAAATATACTCATATAATCTCAAATATACTCAAATAAACTCAAATAAACTCATATTATACT